>DWTO01001398.1:0-15204 GCA_018244755.1 Jemadia pseudognetus
AGAAAACAATCGTAGAAACGGGAGGAATGGCAAGACTTTGAAGACAAGCGCAGGTTCATTTGAACTATTGACACCAAGAGACAGAGAAGGAAGTTTTGAACCACAAATAGTGAAAAAAAGGCAAACAAGCTTACATCCAGAGCTTGAAACGAAGATTTTGAGCACATTTGCCAGTGGTATGAGCTATAGAGATATAGCGTCACACGTTGAGGAAATTTATGACCACAAAATATCTGCAGCAGAAATATCCAATATCACCGACAAATTACTGCCGTTAATCAATGAATGGCGCAGTCGTCCACTGCAATCTGTATATCCAATAGTATTCATGGATGGCATGTTTTTCAAAGTCAAGGAGGACGGGCGGCGAATTAGTTCATAGATGAAATTGGCCAACAATACTTTTAATCACTTAAAATCCAATATGGAACATTCTTCAAAAGAGTCTCTCTTAACTTCTCTGCTACCCCATTTCATTTAGTTCGGAGCCTCTAAACAACATTTATTAGTTGCAGCTTCAGCACTGCTCTTTTCAAGTGAATTTGAAGGCCCACTACAACAGTATATGATCGCAGCAGCAACAAGACAACAAGCTCCAACTGCTATTCCTACCGCTAACATTCCTGAGTAAACTGCAATAGCTATTCCTGAAATAATTCCAGCTATTGCTAATGTGAAAGCACATACAGTAGGCCGTTTATTTTTTGCTTTACTTCGTGAAGCATCATTATTTAAATTACCTGGCTGTTGATTATTATTTTGAATACCATTTGTTTGATCTGTTGCTACAACTGAAGTTTCTGAGTGTAATCTTTCTGGAACTAATTGTGTATTATTTTCCTCTAGAAAAATTGACTCATTAACATCTTTAAATTCTTCATCTGTGTCGCTTTCTCTAATAGTTGCACGACTTTTATTATAATTTTCTGCATCAAAAAACTTATCCTCACTATTCTCATCAATTTGAGCTTCCGTTTCTCTTATGGTATTCTCCTGCTGATTAGATGGCTCTTGTGCAAAATCTTGCATTTCTTTTACCTCTGACAGTTTCTCGATGATAAGTTTGTATTCATCATTATTTGGTATATTTCTATTGTAATTCGGTAAAGCATTTTTAATATATTCACTAAAATATTTATTTATCTCTGCTAAAATTTTTTGCTGTTCAAAGGTAATTTCTTCAGGATCATCAATATTTACATTGCACACAGCAAAATCTTTAAGAGCTTCTTTCAATTCTGGATGAGATTCCGCATGTTGAACTAGATTCTTAGCCAAACCTTCCAGAAATGGTTTAATGTTCTCTTCTGTAATAGCATTTTTCTGTTCTTCTAGCTTTAGTTCTTCTTCTAAATAATGATCATATTGTTCCAAGATCTCAGAGCTAATTTCGTCTATACTATTAATAATTTGACTCCATGTACCTTGAATGCAGGCACTGCTACCTTCACCATATGTTGTTGACGCTATATATATTTGTTTTAGAAGAATGAACTCTTTTTGCTCTCTCCAGATCTTTTCTATATCTAGATCACTGATTTCTTTAAATAACACATCTACTTTTTTATTGTCGTCTATATCATTTAACAATGTATGTAGTTTCGTTTTATCAAGTTGTTCTGTATCGAAATCTCCAAGTTCTCTTTTTACTGAAGAGAGTTTGCTCATTACTAAATCTTGGTTTTGTGCAATGAGAGTAACTAGCAATTCTTTTTTTTCTTTCAATGGAATGGAAAAATTATCAATAAGTAGTTTTATACGGCCTATAGATTCAGGTATAGTAATTTTTGCATCATCTTTTGTATAATCATATTGTAATCCTTGTGTAGGATATCCTTGGTCATATTCATCGTGGGAGTTCTTTTTTAAATACTTCTTTTTTAGTGCTTCCTTAACTTTATCAATAATATCCCCAATAAAATCTTTATCATTCGGCACAGGATTATCACCTAATGTTTTCTCCATCACACTTCTTTTTTCTTTGTCATTTACACTAAGAAGATTTAGTCTTATTGGATCATTCTGATATTGTTTAAGTAGTTCTATACTTTCTACGTAAGAAGTAGCTGCTTGCTTTAACTGTTCTTCATCTGCTTTCGTCGATTCAACCAGTTTTTTAGCAAGAAAGTTTGTTTTTTTAACTGCTGGACTTGCATGGACAGATTGACGGTCTTGTACAATGCGCAAGTCATCTCTTTTTTGTTCAGGTCTTTGTTTAGGTATCATACCACGTTCAAAGAAAAACCTTTGCATTCCAGGGTCGTGATTATAGAAATGAGATAGTGTGTGTCCTTGCTCATTTCTTGAATTAATTAGAAAAGGATATTTATCATAGTCATCCAGCAAAACCTCTATTCCCCCTGTATAACCGTGTTGTGCAAGATCAAAAAACAAACTCCTTATAGTGCTTTCATCTAGCTTGCGAACATTACTCTTAGATTTTGCTCTTGCTTGAGACCATAATTTTTTCAGACGTTTACAAAAACCCATAGGTTCGTTATTACCTTCTATCTGAGTAATTTTATCTATGAATTCGCAGTATTTCTCAGATTCGGCTAAAGCTTTTGCTCCTTTTGCATCAATATTATTGTCATTTAAATAAAGTCGAGTAAGCTTTGTAAGATTACCATTAGCTAAAGCTTCTACTCCTTCTGCACCAATATTATTGTAACTTAAATCAAGTCGAGTAAGCTTTGTAAGATTAGCTAAAGCTTTTGCTCCTTCGTTACCAATATTATTGTAACTTAAATTAAGTTGAGTAAGCTTTGTAAGATTAGCTAAAGCTTTTGCTCCTTCGTTACCAATATTATTGCGATGTAAATCAAGTTCAGTAAGGTTTGTAAGATTAGCTAAAGCTTTTGCTCCTTCTTTACCAATATCATTAAACCACAAATCAAGTTTAGTAAGGTTTGTAAGATTACTATTAGCTAAAGCTTTTGCTCCTTCTTTACCAATATTATTGCGATGTAAATCAAGTTCAGTAAGGTTTGTAAGATTACTATTAGCTAAAGCTTTTGCTCCTTCGTTACCAATCTTACAAGAACTGAGAGAAAGTTCTATAATATTTTTGTTCTCTTGCAAAAAGCTTATCAATTTATTGATATCTACTTCTTGATCATGCAAACGTAATCTGTTTCCTCTAGTATACTGAATGAAATTCATTTTTACCTTGTTAATATTACTTAATTAATATTCTAATTAATATTTTAACAATTGTCAACTTTACTAATATATTAACTGAACTATATTATAGTTTGCAGAAAATACTGGATTCTATAGCGTTACAACAAATTTGATCATTTACTCTTTTAAAAGACGCAAGAAAAGTGCCTACCTTTGTGAGAGCAGCTCAAATAAAAGCAGGATTGTGAAAATAGAAGCTTGAAATCTTTACAACAAATTTAGACAAATTGGTTCATATGTGAATTTAGCTGAAGTAGGCTATTATAGCTGGTTTTGCGGTATAGTAAAATTACTATATAGAAAAGTTCGAACGGTACACATGGTAGACCATCCCATCCCAAAACAAAAAGCTCTCACCGCCCTTGGTTTTGAGTGGTAGAAATGGTTATATTATTTAATTCATTAGCAATATATAATATTAAATTAATAGTAATTCATTTGACAATAAGTATTAAGATAAACTTATAAAAAACAGAATTTAAAATAAACAAAACGTCATGTATCTCTCATATTAAGAGGCTTTTGTTGAGAGTTATTCAAGTCTAAAAAAAATTTTCAAATTGAGGATTGACAAAACCTAAAAACGTGATATCTTTCTTGAAATGGCATCAAGTTACTATAGTGTATGTTAGACGTAACAGTTTCCATTTTTTTCCATTCATAAAGAGGTGATCATGCTACGTTCAGATATTCCAAAAGTTTTATTTTCGTCTATTAAAGAGGATGATCCTTATAGAGCATCTAAGCTTTTTCAAATTGAACGCTGGTGCTATGCAAATTGGCATCTGCACCAAAAAAGTGGCAAAAAAGGACGTAATTTTCTTGCACAGGTATTGTCTAGTGAGGATTGTTGGAAAAAAGTAGACAATTTACATGGAGTTAAGCTTGATAGGCAAGTCGTAGGCAAAAAGTTAATTGCGCCAGATTCAGGTAATCTCTTTGATAAGTATGCCATTGCCTGTCGTTGCTGTCTAGAAGAAGATATTATTGCTTTGTTTGAGGAAAGAAAAGAGGAATTATCAGCTCAAGGTAAGAGTAGTCTATTGGAGTATGAGCACTTAGTTAGGTGTTGCGGATCTGGTCTTTTAGCGCAGTTTTGGTCACATTTTGTTAGTGGTTACATCTCTAAACTAAATTTAGATGGCTGTCATCCATATGAGTACGGGCTTAAATGTGCTGTGAGTCTTAAGCAAGAGCAGGCAGTGGAATTCTTCTGGAATAAAATAAAATCATTACCTGAAAGTGAGATGAGCGAACAGAAAAAGGATGAAATCTTGATGAAGACAGCAGTATATGTAGCAGGGAACCGTTGTAATAGTTATCCTGAAATATTCGAGTTTTGTTTTAGTCAAATAAGTCCTGATAAATATCCAGAACTTCTAAAAAGAGACTTAGCTGAAAATGGTTATTATGGTAGTCTAAACACGCTACAGGGTGCACTTCGCTTTGATCAATTTCAAGCATTGTTTGACTATTTGAAACCAAGTAATGTTTCAGAAGATAAATATCTTGTCTGGCTACACTATATAAAAACAGAAAACAGCTCATATTATGCTGGTGAAGGTGCAAAGCTTTTTATGCATATGTGGAGAAAGGAGGGATTTGATAGCCATCGTACTTATGTGCTGAAGGAAGAAGTTTGTAATAGATCTTGCTTTCTTGTTACAAGTTTATTAGTACCTTGGGTAAATCAAAATTACATGGAACCGGTATGGGCAATATTAGATAAGGCTAATTCTGATCAAATTAAAGAATTTATGGATTCTAGGCAAGCGGAGTATATACGATCTGTGTTAGAGCAAAGAGATATTGATTCATTAAATAAATTTTTATCATACGGTAAGTCTACAGCTGAAGGGTTTACTAGCTTAACTAAGGTTAAATTAAGCAAAGCATGTGAGCAATTAGGGTTGGGCAATTAAGGTATTACAAGGCAATTCTATAAAATAGGTGATGGTTTCTCTTGTTACTACTTTAGCTTCTGTCAAAAAGGCGTTGCATTATAATACAAATGTTATATATCCAAGTTAGTATGCGGGTAAAAATAGCTTGTATTGTTGATATCTCTGATAATAAATAGTGGGTTTGGTATAATGTAATGAAGGGGGCTTTATGTTTAAGACACAATATCTAACAGATCACCTAAAAAAAGAAGGCGTTAATTCAAAGATTACCGAATTATCGGATCAAATACAATATATAGAGCAAGCTAAAGAATTTTATCAACTTAAGCGTTATCGTAGATCTGATGTTGATTCCGAAAGTGGAAGTCAGGTTAAGAGAATCGATGTTCCAGGAGACGGTAGTTGCTTATTTTGGTCTGTTACTATGGCTTACTTAATACCCGTCAGAAACGACGATGCTTTATTTCGACAAAGGTATGAAGTACTATTTGGAAATGATGGAACTGTAACCCAAAATTTAGATCATATTAGAGGTTTGGTTCGGAATTTAGGTGCTGCGAATTATGATGATACATTTGCAAATTTAGTAAGAAACGTATTTCGTAATCGAGTAGTTGATCACATAAGTTCTTATAGAAATGAGTTCAGAGATTTTGTTGAAGGTGATTTTGAGCGTTACTTGGAAAACATGAGGAACCCTGATACTTGGGGAGGTGAACCTGAAATAAGAGCAATGAGTGGAATGCTTAGCGCAACGATTAGTGTTTCTGGTGAGGTTGAAACTCAATATGGTAATGGAAATACTCAAATACAGTTATTTCATGTTGGTGCACCAGGTAAACGAAACCATTATAATTTTGGTCTTGAAAGGAATATTATTGATAATGATAAAGAGCTTGCAAAAGGCTTAAAAAGAGTCATGGGTAAAGTAAGACCACAAGACTTTGAGTTAATACAGTTATTGATAGAGGAAGCAAGTAAAGAAGTTGGTATAAGCCGGCAAGATGAGGATTTTAAATCTTTTGAACCGAGATTTCAGTCATTTGTGGATCAGATTCCATCTTATTTACACTCTGTAGAAAAAGCAGGATTTTTTACACACTTCTTCCTAGGGAGCTTTTCTACTTTGCTAGATACAAAAATTGCAGAAAAGTTAAATATTAAAAAGATTTATTTTAGTTTTGATACTTCAAAAACTTTAAAAGTAGCTATTGTTAAAAATGGTCAAATTGGAAATGCTGAAGATGCTATTAATAATATAGATTTATTTTCCATTTCAGAAGGTAAGCGTGGCCATCAGTTTACCGTTAATGAGTTGGAGAACATATTAAGAAAGAATATAGATAGGAGTAAGATTAGAGATCGGGATGTTGAGAATGAGATCCTAAATATTAAGAATGAAATTCAAGATAGAATAAAATCTAGATTAGTACAGATCTATAAAGGAAAGGGTGATATTTTTGTTAATATGGAAGCTAAAGAGATACTTGATTCTGCTACTAGCAAGGAATTTCATGAAATAGAAAAAGGAATATGGAATAATCCGGAAGGTGATATAGCGAAGCTATCTGATTCTGATGCGCAAACAGTTAGCAGGTCTTTAAAAAAAGTTCTTGAAAAAATTAATAACGTTCATTCTGAGTATGTAGGATCAGTAGTCTATGATAATAGTGCCCGTGAAGCATCACATCATGGATTTATGGTAGGCGTTTTCATGAATTTCCACTATAGGTATAATCTTAGAGTTTACCCAGAGCAATTTGCAGGAAGGGGTTATGCAGATATTATCTTGCTGGCTCGTGGTCCTGATCGTGCATTAAATTCTATTCCCATTATTATTGAGTTAAAAGCAGGGGCAGGTCCTAACGCTACTCCAGATAAGGCTTTGCAACAAACAGAAAAGTATGCACAAGGCTTCCAACCAAATGTTCAGCGAGTTCTAACCACTGCAGATAACATTTTATGTGTTGGTGTCAATCTTGATAATCCATCTCCTATCTCTGATATTAAAGTATCAAATCGTGGGGAAGAAATAATTCCTCTTTTTCAAGATATGCTAAAATCTGCTGATGAATGGGATACGCAAAGGATTGGAACAATAGAATTAAAGGGACAGGTGAAAGATAATCTAGAACGTATTTATCATACGTTTCCTGGTACACCTGAGAAGGGAGATAAACATTATTTTAGTAGATTTTTACTAGGGCAATCACTATTGCTAAATAGAGTTGAAGATTTAAAAACTGGTTTTAAAAAATACATTTTTATCTATGGAGACAATATACCTACCGAGGTACGTCCTAATCTTCGTAGGCTTAGACGTCCAGCAGCTGAAAGAGCCAGGGAGAGATTGTCAGCTAATCTTGATGCGAGTCATGCAGTTGTGACAATGGTGCTCATTCCAGAAAATACAGAGAAGTTGGTTTATGTAATAAATATTGTTGAAGCTAACAGAAAGGATGTTCTGAACGGGCTGGATGAAGTGCTCCCTCTTGAGAGGTTAAACAGAGAAATAGGGAATAGGGAAATAGTTGAATTAAGTCTTAATTTTGATACTAGATACAAGTCAGATTTTCAAAGATATCTTACTGTTTGGACTGAAAAATACGATTCTTTACGAGAGTACAACAACGGAGCTGAGAGATTTCAAGGTACTTTCAAAGAAGTTCCTTACCCTAATGAGTTAAAAGAAACATTCGATAAAGCACTAGATATCCAATCTTTATCAGTAGGAGGATATAGTAGATTATTAGAAAAAATTGGAGAAGGAATATTCCCTTTTAAGAGTCTCGTTAATAAAGAAGCTCATTTCCAGGGAATATTGAATGGAGTATTTAGTTATTATAGCGACCTAAAGTTACAAGAATCTCCAGAAACCAGAGCATTAGTTTTAACTGAGTTTCAAACTGGTAGAGGGGAACGTATTGACATGCTAGTTCATGGTATTAAGTTTGTGGCTCAAGGTGGAAATGCTGAGGAGTACACACCAATAGGGTTGGAACTTAAGACATCAAGGCAGGGCAAAGGAGTTCAAGCTTTATTGAGAGAAGCAAATGATCAAATAAATGAAGAATACAAAGAAGGTGTTACCTATAAAACACTTACAGATGGTGATGAGGTAAAGTTTATCGGTGTTGTTTTCGATAAAGGATCGAACAATCCAAATAAACTTATTTTAACAAGTAGGACAGCTAAGGAAGGATTTATTCCTGTTGAAGTAGTTCATAGTTCAGTTCATATGTTACCTACTGTAGGGCAGTGTTCTAAAAGAAAATCTTCATCGCCGGAGTATCCACCAAGTAAAAAACCAAGAAGAGAAAGAAGTGTAAGTATGGCCTGCATAGATTCGTTTGATGAAGAAAAGATTACAGAGGAGGAAAAAGAACAACGTATCAAAGAGTTATTCAATGCTGGTAAGGTAGCAGAAAGAGTAAAGAATATTGAGTTTTATGATCAGCTTTTCAAGGTTTCTCAGAAGATATCTAAAGGTGAAATTATAGATAAAAATGTTGAAGAGGCATTTGTAGCAAAGATTAAAGAAATAGATCTGGATTCAATAGATCCAGAGATTGGGGATATTGTGAAAGAAATAAAGGATAATATAGAGAACAAAGAAGAAGTGAAAAATATTCTGAGAAGATCAGGGGTAGCAGAAAAAATAGGAAAAGTAGCAGAAGGTGCAGGTCTTGCCTTTACAGTATTCTTAGTTGGTAAGCATATAGCAAATGGAGATATAGAGGGATTAGGCTACGATGCATTAAATCTCTGGGTAATGCCAAAGATTGGTGAAAAAATCTCTGGAAAAATGTTAGAGTTAGGAACAAAGCTTGATTCTCAGATGTTGAAGGGATTTGCTCCAGTTATGGGACGTGCTATAGGTAACTTTGCAGCATTTTTAGGGTTAGCGGAGTCAATAAAAGCAAGGCAAAGTGCGACAGATCCTGCAGATATAAGGATTGCTGACCTAAACATAGCAACTAACTCCATTTTTATAGCTGCAGATGTCCCTGCGGTTGTTACGGAAACAATGTCAGCTATAGGTATGGAAGCAGGAATAATAGGAGAATTTGCAGGTCCAGTTGGTGCTGCTATTTCAGTTGCTGTAATCATTATAGCACAATTTGTAGAAGCAGGACTTGAAGTAGAAAAATTAGGAGAACATATAAAACTTACAGATCAAGAGAAACATGACTTGTATTGGGATTTCTTTCTTGGTAAAAAAGTACCAGATTATATAGGAAATGATCTGCAGACAGAAGAGATATATAAACAGTATATATCAAAGATCTTGAATCAATTTAAGAATAACTATGATACAATAGCTATTTCACTACCTTCTATACTGGTTACAAAAGAAGAATATTCTACTAGCGCTCGTTCTCGAGATAAAAGACAATGGGAAGGATACGGTCTAGCATTTGGTCAAGCTTTGCATGGTGTATCGAATGAGTGCCGTGCTAAAACAAGGATAGTTGATGATACATTTGATTTTGAATCAAGCACAAATATTACGTATCTATTTTACACTAGTGGTATTAAGCATAATTCTAGAATAATTCCTAGTGCTGTTGGAAACTATAATGTTGTTTGTGGACCACATGACGATAATATTGCAGTACAAATTGTAAGCAAAGAAACCTTGGCGAGTCTACCAAGTGGCGCATCATGCAGTAGTGCATCGCAGTATAGTAACATGAAATTAAGCAGAACAGTAGAAAGGTGGTTTCTACAAGAACATATGACTGATTGCTATAATGCAGTTTCATATAACAGAAATAATCCTTCTGGGCCTGTAAAGATGTTATTTTATATGTCTAATAACAATGCTTTTATAAATGTGACTTCTAATTATACCATTGATGTTATTTTTAATGGTGAGAATATACTACTTAATAGTTATGGAATCAATAATCAAGTGTCTAGTGTACAGAATAGGTATTATTTTACAAATCAGTTAAGTAATTGTGATATTCATAAACAAGGAACAAATTTCTTCTACATAGCAAAGGATAATTTTGTATGTAATTTAGGAATAGAAGGACAAAAGAACATAGTTGTAACGCAAGGTAATTTTACAGATTCAGAGAATATACATTCTATTATTGGCAGTGATAAAGCTAATCATATAGAAGTTTCTTATGCAGATTATGTAGACGGTAAAGGTGGCAATGATGTAATAACGGTAAAAAACTTTACTACAATAAAAGGTTATTTTGGTGATTCCATTCATGGAAAAGGTTTAGTATTATTACCGATAAATTTTAATGATATAGATAACATAACCCATGTTAATAACATAACAACCATCTATAATAAAAGCGGGGCTTTTATAAGTGTAGATAAACAAACATCGGTAAAAACAGCAGATGGTTTATTTGTAACACCAACAAAAATAGATGGTAAGACTGGTATAGCAACAAACTTGCATGTGACAAAAAGCATAAGTGGTGATGTTGTGTTAGATGATAAATTAGATAATTTACGAAAGATAGACAATTCAAACTTTAATATTACAAAGCAATTATCAAGTGCTAATTATCATAGTACTATAGGTAGTTCCAGTAATCATATTTTTTATCCTGATAAAGAACATCATAATTTTTACTGGGAAGCTCCAAGTAATATAAGTCATCTTTATCTTTTCGATAACAGAAACGCTAATATTACAATTGCTCAAGCAAATGGCATATTAGATTTTAGCCAGTTAAATTGTACATTAGATGATATGCCATTTACAGAGAATAATGCAGGGGAAATAAAGATTAATAAAAATGGCCTAAACGTAACGCTGTTGTCAGATTATAAAGATGTTACAGTTACATTTGACGGGGAAGAATATTACAAGCTTCAGAGTGGGGAACTAGAGCGAGATTATTGTTCTCATAGCTTAAAAATAGATGGAAGGTTTAGTGTTAATGGTACTGACCTTTTAAATTATCATAATTGCTTCACGTTTGATTCAGATAAAGTACTCTTTTTGAAGTTAAATAATGACTTGCTATTGTTATCAGATAGAGGAGCATTATCAATATCACATTACTACTCTTCTGTTCACAAAAATTGGGATTTATCTGTAGAACTGAACAATAGAATTATGGAACCAGAAGAATTTGGAGAAAGAGCTGAGGACTTTAGTTCTTTCAGGTATTATAAACCAGATGAGCAAGGGTTACAGATTTATCATAATCAGCCTATTAATAAGAATGATATTGGTTTGGTTGATTTGAAAGGTAAGTCTATATTAGATTTCGATATGAAAGTTATGAATGATACTTTATTGTTATCACATAAAAATAACACTCTTGTAAAAGTAGAGAACTGGAATACTTATCAACCAGCAAGAGAGATGATATTTGCTTTTAATGATGCAACAGTTTCTAACTCAAAGTGTATAGTTTCTACTTGTAAATCAGAAGATACTGTAGTAGAGTTTAACAGAGAAAAAGAGCAAACGCAATTAGATAAAGAACTGTCAGATGCAGTACAAAGTAATAGTTTTAGTAAAGTTAAAAGTCTTGTAAGTCGAGGTGCTAATATTAATGCTAAAGATAATGATGGTAACACTCTTCTACATAATGCTGCTAGGGAAGATCGCTTAGATGCAGTAAAGTGTCTTATAGATAATGGTGCTAACATAAATGTTAAAAATAATAGAAATTTGACCCCTCTACAAGTTGTAGGTTCTAATAGTAATATAGAAAGGGTTTTGAGGCAAGCACACTTGGGTAAAGAATTGTTACTTACTGTGAAAAGTGAAGAGGTTCTAAAGACAATTAATAATCTTATTGTAAAAGGTATTAACGGAGGCGAAGATAGACATGGTGCGTACTATTTTGCTTGGGCTGGTGACTTGGGTACAGTCAAGTTTATTGTTCAGAACGAGGGTGGTGTTAATGTTACTGATAAATATGGCTGTACACTATTACATTGGGCTGCATTGAAAGGTCATTCAGATATTGCTAAGTTTTTAGTTGATAAGGGAGCTAATGTGAATGCTAAGGATATACTTGGCAGAACTCCTATGCACTTTGCTGCTTCCAACGGTAAATTAGATATAGTAAAATATTTTATAGATGAAGAGAAAGTTGATGTTAATATAAAAGATAATGGTTACTGGACACCACTACATTGGGCTTCTTGGGGTGGTCATCTAGATGTAGCAAAGTATCTTGTAGATAAAAGGGCTAATATTAATGCCAAAGATAAGGGCAGTAAAATACCGTTAAATGTTGCTATCGATCAAAAACATAATGATGTTGTAAAATATCTAGAACAAGCACAATTAGATTTGAATAAAGAATTGTTAATCGCAGCAAAAGGTGGTGATCTTAATAAAGTTATAGATCTGATAAGCAAGGGAGCTAATGTTAATGTTAAAGATAACAATGATGATACCCCTCTGCACCTTGCTGTTGGTTATTTAGATGTAGTAAAATACCTTATAAGTAAGGGAGCCAATATTAATGCTAAGTGCAAGGCTGGTGCAACACCGCTAGATATTGCTGCCTATCAAAAACTTAGTGATGTTGTAGAGTATTTGAAACAAACACAATTAGATTTAGATAAAAAATTGTTGATCGCAGTAAAAAGTGGTGGTCTTAATAAAATTATAGATCTTTTTAATCGAGGTGCCAATATTAATGCTGAGAATGAATATGGCAAAAATCCTATACATATTGCTGCTGAAAGCGATTACAAGAATATTATAGAATTTCTTCTTAGCAAAGAGGGAGTAGGTGTTAATGATACTGATGAGCAAGGTCATACACCACTGCACTGGGCTTCTTGGAGTGGTCATTTAGGTATGTTGGAGTACCTAATAGGTAAGGGGGCCAACATTAATGCTAAGTGCAAGGCTGGTAAAACAACGCTAGATATTGCTAGAGATAAAGGATATAATAATATTGTGGAATACTTAGAGGGAAAACTCAAGGAAGAAAGAGAAAAACCCGCACAACGTAAACGCCGTCATCACCATGGAGATCATGATCATCATCGTAGTCACTTATCACGTAATCTTCTTGCTATAGATTCAAGTGGTCAACCTGAAATAGCAGCAAGTAGTGGCACAAGACCATCTTCATGGATAAATGGTTTATTGGGTTGGGTGAAAAGTTCTGTAGGTGGATTATTTTATTCTAGAGCTGCTTTACCTGAGGAAACATTAAGTACTACAAGTTCAATCTCACAAGTTGATGCACCAATAGATGTAAATGGTACAATAATGTTGCTTGACTTATTAATTAGAAAGGTTACAGGTCAGAAGTACATTTTTACAGTAGACCAGTCTATATCTCCACTAGAAGCACAGGGCTATGCATTGAACATTAAAAAGGGATTTAGGAAAGTAGTAGAACAAGCTGCAAGGGATAGCAAAATATCAATACATCGATTAGATATTGACTTTATAAAAGTACAAGAAGAAATTACTAGAAAAGTCATGGATGGTAAATTTAATGAGATTTCAGGGATTTTAAACTCACATCTAGAGAAAGCATGTCCTGGTAGGGAAGCAGGGTGCCCTGGTAAATTAAGTCCGAAGAAATTTGAAAAGTTTATAGCTCAATTTAATAAGGGTCTGCTAAATCAATCAATAGAGCAGATATTACACAACAGAGATAGTACATTAGAAGTTGATGGTACAAAAAAACAGCAAATGAATTTAGAGCCTCAAAGTTATTTAAGTAATGCTTCAGTTCACAGCCATTCAGAAGTATCAACTTGTCTTTCTGAGATAGGAGTAACCAAACTTGGAGGTAATCTCAATAGGTAAGTTATAATATAAGGGGTGGAGCTATAATATGCCAAGTAGTGGAAAATTTAAAGTGAGGGTAGCCAAAATAATTAGGGAAACCAGTAGCAAGTTTGATGATCCTAATACTAAAATGGATGAAGTAGACATTAAATGCTAAATGTTTGATGTGTTTTCCATATTGAGCTTACAGCACGTAGCTTTGATGTAGAAGTTTGGGTAACGTTATGATAGTAATTTATATAATTCTGTGTGCTATCTTTATAGCTGTTTTAGACAGTTCATTAGACTCTTAATTATGGGGTATGTTTAACTTAAGAAAGGTTTTCATAAATGTTGAAGTGAATAAGTAGGAATATTATGTTTTTTCTTTGAGTTGTGAAATTTCAGAATGAGAAAAACCTGTAGTTTGTGATATGATATCAGTAGAGACACCAGCTTTAAGTAGGTTTTTTGCCACAGCTATTTTAGCTTGTTTTTCTCCCTCTTCCCTACCTTTTTGATGGCCGATTTGGATGCCTTCTTGTCTACCTTCATGTTTAGCATCATCGAGTTTTTTAGCAAGGACAGCCTGTTCATCACGAATACGCTTTATCTCTTGTTCATAGGCTATAAATTCTTTTTCTGACCAGTTGAACCTATTTAGTTCTTCATAAGCTCTTTTAATTATTAGATCACTTCCTATTATTCTCTCTAGCTCTTCTTCACTAGTTTCGTCTGCATATCTGAAAAAGTATACCCATTTTTCAACTATACTTGAAAGCTGATCTTCTTTGGTTTTTGGAAATTTAGGCAACTCAATAAATATAAAGTAAAAATCTTTTAGATCATGTTCATTAGTATCTTCATCGCGAATAGTATGCTTTGATTTGTACTCAGACTTATCAGGAAATAAAATACAATCTGCTATAGCAATAAAGATAATTTCCTTAAGGTCATGATATTGATCACCCTTACTAGCTTGTCTTGAGTAAGCTTTAGCTGCGTAATATTGGGCACGTTTTTCAAAGCCTTTGGTTTTAGCGACCTGCATTTCGACTATGACTTGCAGCCCATTTTCATCTCTACAAAGAACATCGACAATGCTTTGTTTTTTAGAGGCAATATCAGGGTCTTGAATAGTACTTAAAAACTCTATATCCTTTATTGCACTTTTGCCGGTGAAGCCAAGAATATCATTAAGAAAGTGAATAAGGATATCTTTATTTTTTTCAGTGCCAAAGATGCGCTTGAACGATATATCATTCTTTGGATCGAGAAACTTCGAAAGAGCCATAACGGATTAACCTAAAAAGCATTAATAATTATACACAATTGTGAAGAAATATTCAACGTTTTTGTGCTAAAGTCTATTAAAGTTAGCTA
>DWTO01001399.1:0-16374 GCA_018244755.1 Jemadia pseudognetus
TACCTCTTCGGGGATAACAGGCGTGATGTTACGTTACAAGTTAAAAAAGAAAGCTTGATTAATATACAAAATCGTTTTGCAGCACCACTGGTAAAAGATTGGAATCTGAAATGCTCAACGTTATCGATTGTCGATATAATACAAAAAGAAAGTACAGTACAAATAGATAATACAAATAGAGGATACAATAAAATACCACTACATACATACTCGTATGTACTAATAGATATGAATTTATCATTATCGAACCGGTCAGAAGAAATTAATTGGTTCCACAAAACGTTATGTTGGATGGAAGAATAGCTTTTAAATAATACGACTAGAACAGCCAACTGCCCTCGCCCCCTACAGGTAGCACCGTAGGCGATACGAGAAGCTGGGCTCTGCGATCCCCCACCTGCATGCAAGGCGTGAGATTACAGGCATAACCCTTAGGGAGGCCTATGTCCGGTAATGGACAGCAATATGCTGATGATGAATACAACAAATTACTATTTATGGATGGTCGTTTCTTATATCGATATGGTGTAATGTAAAGTCTGACTTGGTATCATCAACGTTTCCATACAGAATTTATATACAATCTCGCCTGTATTTTCCCGAAGAGATAGGCAGAGGAGTGTGGTGGAATTATATATATAATAGCAATTTACACCGTAAACTGAAACGTTCATTTATCGATCGCAACGGGACGGATGTGTTTCGTTACAACAAACGAATGAGACTGAGTACAAGACAGCTTTGGAACGTTTAAACGTCATTGGAATTAGGGACTATCAAGATAATTCCGGCTAAATAAATTCCGCGATAGTTTTAATCGCCGAAAGCGTTCGCTGACCGCGATTCGTATCGCGGCATACGACGGAATGCGGACTAATCCCGTACCATCGTTATTGGCATAGGCATAGTATGGAATACGAACGCGATATTCGCAAATAAAAAACCGATGCCTTGACTGCCTCGTTGGTCGAATGGTTGCAACTACGACTGCAGAGCGAGAGATCCCGAGTTCGATCCCCCGATATTCCTAGAAGTAGCTCGGAGTCTGGATTCGTGAGCGGTGTATAGCAATAGACTCAATAGACTTCCTATTCCATAGAGGAACGTAAACGTAACTGGTGAAACGTGGGAGCGTAGTACACTTCCCTGCCCGCCCCCTCGGGGAGATACAGACGTGATGTTACGAAAGCAATGCGTTTACGACCGGCGAGCACCATTTGCACCGGTGACGCAACGAATGGTCTGGCCGGCGTATCAAGGATACTTTCGTTCAGGTGCGCCGCTCTCATTAAGAACATAATCGCATTTCTCTAATGAGCTTACATAAGAGCGTGTATCATTTGGGCCGATATGGGCGCCGCCACACCACTTGTTTCAGAGTGGCGTGCGAAAAGCGGGGTCATGTCTCTCTCCGTTTGGTTATTGAGCGCGGAGAATTGGTCGCGGTTTTCCTTTCACTTCGACCGAGCGAGGCGAGAATTGAAGAACATATCGCGGTACGACAGGGCGTTACAGTCGGGTCGCGACCCGCGACAACGCTCTGTGGGAAATGATAAAACACGGAGGTAGACGAACATTAATCTTGACACGTTTCGATACATATATACATAACACAAAGAAAACAACTGCAACAATCTATTGACCTAGTAATGGGGACTTTGTTACGATTGGCCGTCTAGATATAATATCAATGACTGCTTCTTACTTATATCGAGCGGTTGCACAAACTTTTTTATTATTACCGCAATAACTTAACGTTACTTTACTTTGCTTGTTCATGTTACGTTGCCGCCGAGACCATTTCTATCGGATCTCGCAAGTTGAGAACCGTCGCTTCGCCCGTGTAGTACCTACGTTACAGATCGAAAAGAAAACAAAAATATATAAAAAAAATAGACTCAGTGTTCGTACAAATATCTCATTGATAAAATAGATGGAGAGAGAAAAACGATCATTATGTATTGATCAAGGCATTGAGGATCTGACCGAGATGTACGGCAGCACAACACCGATATAGACTTGCCGATGAACGGTCAGTATGAAGACGGTAATGAGCGTTAGTGGTCAATTGGTTGCCCTGTATTGCGTTGTCAATATGAACATAATGATGATGAGATTTCGCCGGGTTCATAAAGAAAGTTGTACAGCTATGTGAGCGGTAGGGAGGCGCCGGGTCAACGACATGACGTTATAAGAACACTGTTACTTTCAAAGGTCGAACGGCACACAGGGCGACCGACAAGCTCCGGCCGAATGTGTATGAAACCGTATCTGCGCAAACTCCTTGCGTAAATTCTAAATCCGAATATGAATGCTGACATATGTAAGTCAACCGCAAATACACTCGTCGAAATCTGTAAAATTTGAATCTAAAACGCTGTGCAGTGCAGTAACAATAAATGTCAACAACAAAGAGCCTCGTCGAACATTGTAAAATTTGAATCGGGATATCAGTGCTGTCATAGGCCAAGCACGAATACACTCGTCGAACATTGTAAAATTCGAATCGGAATATCAGTGCTGTCATAGGCCAAGCACGAATTACACTCGTCGAAGGCTGTAAAATTTGAATCAAAATATCAGTGCTGACAAATGTCAAACACGAATACGCTTGTTGAAGGCTGTATATTTCGAATCCGAAATCAGTGCTGACATATGTCCAGCACGTACAAACTGATCGAAGGCTATGGGAAACGCGAACGCGAACACCAGACAGTTGCCAGTTAAACGCGGAAGGAAGTCAATCGTTAAAATGCGCTTACACATAATATAACTGGATTTATTGAGCAATTAAAGAGCGTCCATCTTAGGTAATCGACATATTGAGCGCTGTGTGTAATTCTTCTTAGTCGAATGTGAACTAAAAACCTATCGAGCGCAAAAAAAATATAAGCACTGAATAATCCTTTCAAGAAATTTCTTGACGAATATATAAAAAATATATAAAAAAGATAAAATCCGTATTAAAAAAAAGTATATTGTATTCAACTGTAAAATATTTAAACCGGTTCGACTTACTCATGAACAAATTTCACCAATCCAGATATATTAAAATATTCATCATGTCTGATGAAAACGTTAATTGACTATAAATGGTACTTTACTGATATTTTCTACTTAAAATAGATAGCTTAAACGATCCATTGATATAATTTCGTCGTTCGATATTGACGAATTTAAATGTAATAATATTTAGCATTATCATATTTATACATATTATTCAACTTTGATACACTAACGACGCGGCTCGTACTGAGTAGAAGAATTGCTAACTCAGAAATTATGTATATATGATATTTTCAATATGCAAAATCAATTCTAAGCGATATAATTATCCTTCGTTAAGAAGTCGGTTTGTATTCATTTTCAATCAATTGATTAGGTATTATCTAAGCTACATTCTACCTGCGACCAAATTCTAAATACGTCTCGCAGAGCGATGTCCAGTTCCACTCTCAACGCGGTCGCTTACAAACTTTCGGCACGAATATAATGCAATAAAGTGTTACGTAATTCATTATGAATAGGAAACCAGATAACACGGTACAGGTATGCGACGCGGCTGGTGACTCGTCGTAAGGACATGTTGACACAGCTGATAGAGACTGGCTGTGAATTAAACTTTAAAGGTTGTCATTTTGAACTGCTCTACATTTTAAAATTGTTGGAACGAGCAGTAATGAAAACTGAACTTATTAAAGTTCTTAAATAATCTCTATGGATAGCAATATGAGTGAATCGTCTACAATGACTATTCCAGGTGGTGACGATGCCAAATATGGTTGTACTCACAGCTCCTCTCGTTGCCGTTGTGACAACACCATTTTCATCGTGGTCGGGTGGTGCTCGCTGCGGGCCCGGTACGTTGTTCTCTGCACTGGAGTCTTTCTCGTTCACGCGGGCGACGGCGGGAGCGCCGTTGCCATTATCACACCTGCATCCAACAGAACACATCAGTTTGAGTAATTGTTCATGCAAATAATAGAAATTAATCATAACGTAACATCACGCCTTTAATCCCCAAAGAGGTAGACAGTGAAGTGCAGTACACTCCCACGTTTCACCAGTTACATTTCCTTTCCTTCATGGTTCCTACATCTGTGATGAGCTTATCATCATACATCAGGCAATATCCTAATTCTGAACCACTGCTAAGTCTGAACCACTACTACGTCTGAACGACTACTAGATAAACACTGTTGCTATTAAGTTAGAAAAATCCTATAGATTCTGACCTGGGATTTGAACCCAGGATCTTTTGTTTGGCAGTAGTGTTTGCAACCAACATGACTAAGGAGACAGAACCAATTAAACATACAAACAAACAATAGACCATTGTAGTAACATTATAACAATATCACATGTTCCCCAGGGGTAGACAAAGGTGTGCAGTACTCGCACAAACATTACTAGTGAGCCTATCGATACAAAAAACTTTTCTCCAATTATGTTATACCTACATTCTATATTTTATATCATCGAGAAAAAAATTCTAGACGGCCATGTTCCCCAATGCCAGGAGTTAAGAGAAAAATATTACGTTTTGAATTTACACTAGTGGAATGGTATCTGCATTTGCTTATTGTACAAAAAAGCATTCATATACATAATTTTAAGTAATTTTTTGGTGTTAATCTTAAGATAATTTCATACAATTGTAATATATGTGTACACCAGTAGATGAACATTGAAAATATAACCACCCTTTTTACATAGCTAACATAGATAGCAAGGAATGAAAGAACATTTAAAAGGCCATTACTGCACACAAGAACTAACCATATACATATATTGTTGTTAACACAGATAACACGAAGTGAATATCCACAGATGACTTCCTTATTGAAAAATATAAAATAGATGCATTTAGATCATATGCTAGGCTGTATGAACTTAGTTCCCTTCACCATCCCCTTATAGGAGGTTATTAACAAAAGCTACTAAAAATTAAAAAACCCTTAAAAAAAATTGAGAACATGTTAATTTTGAAATCGGTTAAAAAATAATGTTTAACCTTGATTCTATTTACATACATAAGACATTACTGGCATAACAACGCATGTGTATTTTGCAACAAGGGTTGACAGAGGAGTTTGATAAACTCCCACTGTTCATCAGTCATGATATACGTAACACCATGGAGTAGGAGGTAAGGTAGTTATTTTTATATGTAGGGATTTAATAAATTTAAGACATATATTTCCAGATGCTTCTGTGCTCTTTCCCACTTTCCTCATATCACAATAAGCTTTAATCATTTTTGTTACAAATAGTCAAATAAATCGTAACTGTTGACAGGTGTAACGTGGGAGTGTTCTACACTCCTCTGCCTACCTCTTTGGGGATAACAGGTGTGATGATACATTCAAATAAATTGTTTATATCGTAAATTGCATATCACTTTCAACACTACTAATAAACACTAGGTGTTATAATAACTAGTAGCACATGGGATTCATATTAGCTCAAAAATATGGTTCACTTCACAATGCTAATTACCTGTATTGTAATGTAGTAAAAATTAAACATATACATATAACGTCACATCAATAATCTCACCACCTATTCCACAGTGGGACATAAACATAACTGGTGAAACGTGGGAATGTTCTGCATTCCTCTGCCTACCTCTTTAGAGATTACAGGCATAAAGTTACTTTACATCTGTAATCCCCAAAGAAGTAGATAGAGGAGTATAGTACATTAACATGTTTCTACAGTTACATTATGTGTTGTATAGGTGTTGGACCTGTTGTCATACACCAAGCTAAGATCCAGACCTACTTGGAATTTAAAGTTAGAATATCCTGATAGTTCCCAACCATGGGATCAAACTTGGGACCTGTCGGTAAACAAAGGTGCTTGCAAACCACTGAACTAACAAAGCAACAAGATGCAGCAAAAAATTGCAATAAATATATGATGTGTGTGCCATAGTGTTGTACACTCGAAAATATGGTGTTGATCATTTTAAAACCTTTCAATACTTGTTGTGGTCCTGGGTTGGGTTAGTCATAGATTCAATTTTTTTTTATGTATGGGTTGAAATTTGTAGTGTGAAATATGCTATTTGTGTATGAAATCATCATGATCCTTCTATACACAGAGCCATTGCTATGATGACTAGACTGCTTATACTGAATGTAGTAGTCACAGTAAGATAGTCCAGTATTGGCTTACATATTAACTAAACAACATGATATGTTCATAAATATAACTTGATACATATACAGATAAATAAAATTGGACTGTGTCTGTTTCTAATATTAAAATACCCACTTTTTACTAAATGCATACCTAGATAAACACAGTACATATACAAAATTAACATTTTTTACTATTTTTTCTGTCTGTTTGTTCCAGGTAATCTCCGGAATGGCTGGACCTATCTTGTTTGGACTTTCACTGGCTGATGTAATGAAGAGCTTTATTTATTTTATAAACATGTGGACGAAGTTGCAGGCAGGGCTAGAATAAAATAAATTTGAGATATTCAAATTTAGTTCACTGAAAGTTGAGATGCTTCTTTTTATGTTCTGTTTGATCCTTAATCCTCTATTAAAATTATTCATAATTACCTATATGTTACAATCTATATTAAGGCAATGAACAAGATATTATTGCAAAACAAACCTAGGAATAAGGTAGATACAAAATACTTTAATTAATTTTAAGTACTACTATCATTACTGGGACAGAGATGTGTATATTAACAATCTATTTCATTTTAGTCTCAGATAGGATCGAATTTATAAGTCTAGTCAATGCAAATTAGTTTTCTATGTTATATTTTTCTGACCCTTCTTATCATTCCACTGTTGGAACATGGGTCTCCTCTCAGAATGAGAGGTTTAAGGCCATATTCTGCCACACTGGCCAAATGTGGATTGGCAGACTTCAGACACCTTAGAGAACATTTTTTTAGAACTCTAAGGTGTGCAGGTTTTCTTCACAATGTTTTCCTTCACTGTTATAGCAAGTAATATTTAAACTTAAAACACACATCTAAGAGGTGTTCACTAGGATTTGAGCCCAGTCTCCCGGAATAAGAGGTCGAATATCAAACCACTACGCTATCACCACTTTATTCACTTATTTTTATACAAAAATATGCAAATCAACTGAGACAAAGTAAGTTTACACAGACATTTTAAAGAAAATTAGTGATCGGTTGTTCAATAAATAGCTAGTGGACAGTTAAATTTGCATACTCATATGAAGGCCTGGCCACTTGATTATAAATGATCAACTTTTCTGATAAACATTTAAAACACCCAAAAAGTTGCCAATAAACTGCAATGATTGAAAGGAAAGAAAATTCTCTTCATGCCTTTCTCTAGGAAATCCACATCATGGATCTCATTGTGGCCACTCAATGCTCTAAGACTTGATGTATATAAAGTATATTATGTTGAATTTTAATACATCAAACTAAGAATATATAGGTAATATGATAAAGTTATAAAAATCAAGGAACATATTTTCTTTGCCAAAGCGACAAAACAACTCTCATATTAGCTTTTAATTTAGGCAAACTTATCACTTAGAATATTCTGACCTGAAATGATACAAATTTGTACCCAATTAACTGTAAATGATATACCAAATGTAGATAATAGATACTTCCAGTAGATTGGTCCAAATTAACTTATTATTTTCGATTATATAACTTTTAATAATGTATATATCATTAACATAAATACTTTTTATTATGTATACAATGTACATATGTTAATTTAAAGAAATGGAAATACAAAAGACTGCTTCTGGCTGAATCCTTAATTAGTGTTAGGTAACCTATTGTGATATGATGGAGCTGCAGAGTTGTGATCGGTTATGGTTGCACCCTTATTTATTAACTTATTTCAAGTACTCAAACGAATTAACCTACTGTATGCACTAAATAAAACAAAATAAAAAACTTTGGATTAGTGCTCATTGTACCTGTTCCATACCATACAATAATACAACAGAATGCAGTTAGCTAATTCTTGTATAGTTCAATGAAAATTCAAATCCCATTATATAAATATACAATAAATTATCAATTTTGTAATATCTTGAGGATTGCGAAACAACAATAAAAACATACAATCATTGTCGAATTAAATGGAACGATACATTATGAAAACAGAACAGTATTTTAAATGATTACACAATATCGAAATTATCATTTGACCATCACGATACTCAATAGTAATTAATTATTACATGTACAGGTCTACAGAGGAATGACGTCCCTTGCTAAATGCATAAAGCACATGCGGAAATAATAAACGGCATACAAATATCAAATAAAATCTATGAACTGAACATTTAAATGAACTACAGTGATATGCGCTGTAACTTTAAAATAATTAAATTGATTAAGATTATGCCTGATAGATCACTTCCTGGTAGAAAAGGTGTATTTGCGCGAATGTTATTAAAATATAGCACATAAAATCCATTGAACAGAAATGACTCAGAATTCAAATGTCAAATTTCATACTGTCAATTTGCCACATCAACGAAAAATGTAAATTCTCTAAAAAGCATTACACTAAAATTATTTCAATGATAGCGCATATATTCAAGGCAAGGACTAGATTCTAGTAAAAATAAGGGAATATTTGAACGGCCATATTGAACAGTAACATCCGAAGAATTATATGAGAAACCGTTCGCTTGCAGTAAGTATAATCCAATGTACATATTATACGCAAAAAATAAAGCAACCTTTACTTACAAAACGTAAAATCACTAATAATTGCACTTTCGTTCCAAATAAATATCACACACTCGATAAACACACTTCACACAAGACCCAAGGCAGAAAACCGTTTTCGTTGCAATGGCTCAAATTCACTCAATTACAATGGCGAGTTTCGATTTTTCTTTTTCTCCTTCTATTCAACTTTAAGGACAACAGTGCCATCTAGCGTCTACACTATGTAATACAATTTTACCTCTCTTGCAATATAGTCTTCAGAAATAAAGAGACAGAATATAAAGCATGGTGTATGATAGAAAGAAATAGAAAAATTAATGTTACCTTATCAATAATAAATACAAATTTTAAATACAAATTTAAAAAATAAGCTAATTCTTGAATTATTGTTAATTGAAAAATAACATATTCTTTATATTATAAGTAGTTTCTTTTATCGACAATCACAACTTGTAAATTAAAGTTCACTCAAAACTCAATTCGCTGTTGGTCATGTGTTCCAACCCTAATAGAATCATAATAATGCTATATTCACACGGCGATTTTAAAATAATTATCTTGCCTGTTATGACAAAACAATAACAGGTATGATAAACATTACTTTATAAATTTACTTTATAAGTAATTAAACATTACTTTATAAATTTGTTTCATGGTTGGTTTGAAATTAGGCGAAGCTCTGCTATAATTGTGAATTAGAACATTGTATTTACAATAAATTATTTTAACTGTGGCACTATATAAGAAAATAGTTTTTATATCGTAATTATATTACCGTAATATAATTAGTTATTATTATTGTTTTTATTTTATATTTAAATATATGTGAGAAAGATCACTTTGCAAATAACGTAACTTATTTAAATTATTAAGGCTAATGTTTACGTCATAATGCTAAAAAGTTTTTATGTATTGTTAGAAAAGTATTCGTATATAAAAAATAATAACGTAACCATAACATATCTTATTCTTCAAAAATAACGTTTTCACAATTACTAGATATTAAAAACGGAAACAATTAAGACAAAATAATTTTTTATACTTTGGAATATGTAGTGCATTAATTTTTGACTTTTTTAAATAATTTATTTTATTCAATCTGATCTTAGCTTAATACAGTTCATTTCGTACATTTAACAAATCGTTCATACTTTTTGGTTCCGATTTTTTTAATACTTTGAAACACGTTTTAAAAACAAATGAACGATAGATAGACTGAAGAGACGAACGATACTACCTACCCAACTCAACAAAACAAATGTCCGATTCGTGCGCCCATTTCGTAAGTTCTTCGAACGATAATTTTGATCAACGCCCTTAAAATATTATATTGTCGTATAATTGGGCTTCAATGAACCACAGTTTTCGTACATTTACCTGGAAATCGAGTATAACTCGCATATACCGTATTATTCCGAAATGTGTGTTTTTAAATCACTGATCTTTTAGTAGCAAAAGGAATCAAGTTTCATTTTGTCAATTTTCAAAGTGTTTACACGAGTGCTGCAATACTGAAGATTTTTATGGTGACAAAATTGCCATTGCGTTATCTAAGACGAGTCGTGCCTTAAGATGCCAGTGAATACTGTTCTCCTTTCACCATAAGTGATCAAATTGTTATTATCACCTATGTATTGCTCGTTTCGGGGGTTACGAAGGACGGATGCTGACTCGGAGGAAGGAGTGCGATGGTGATAGCAAAGAGCAAGAAAGTTAAACCGCAACAAATGAACACTATAAAGAGTATGGATTACAACTGGACACCTGGACCTGATACTCAGACCAATCAGGAGGCAGGTGTTCCCAGGGCAGTGTTCATTCCTCATGCAAATTCTCTGCCTTTCGAGGAGAGGCGCGTCACATTGGAGCAATCTGTCAAGGTATTATCAAACTCTCTCATAACTCTTACTATTCTAACCCTAATTTCGTAACTTCTGTGGCTTGGTGTAAACTCGTCTTTAACAGCACCCATTTTCAACAGCCATATGAATGTATTAAGACGTAATATAATTTCTCAAAATTATTACAATCTTTGGATGTACTGGTCTTAAAAAATTATTTTATAGAGACTGTTGCTTGTTATTTTTCACTTCAATGTCACTCACATTTATTGGATATGTGATAGAGTGACAAATTTACTACAAACTCCTGAAACCTATTTATCTACCTGAAAATGATATATCAATTAGCATCCACCAGCCAGTAATACTCTATAATCATGAACTATATGACATCCTGTATGCTATTCTGCCATAGACGTTGTCACATTAGATTCTTGTTCTGGATGACTGATGATGAGATTATGATGTATTTGTGTGGTTTGGGTTTTTGGAAGGTTGATTGTTGATGTATGTGTGACAATAATACTGTTGAGATTTCAATTACAAGGTGCCCTCGTAATTATTTACATATTGTCTTTCTATTCAATATGAGCCTTTTAATGTTAAGTTAGTAGTGTTTGATTTTATTCTATAATCCTCCCATGGATTAGTCTCTGAAACTCATGGTTCACATTGATAATGCCTCAGGCATTTAATAGCTGAGAAGTACATTTACATGGCTATGTGGTATATAGGTTAGATTACTCGAGAAGATGTTAGTTAAATTCAACAATAATGTATCAAATGATTGTCAAAATTAAATACAGATGTATAGTTATTTGGAAAATCAAATTAAGGTGTTGAGGAACTCAGTAAAGGCTTTCACTTTCTATTGATACTGATGGTTCA
Organism: Jemadia pseudognetus; assembly: GCA_018244755.1. Lineage (NCBI taxonomy): Eukaryota > Metazoa > Arthropoda > Insecta > Lepidoptera > Hesperiidae > Jemadia > Jemadia pseudognetus. The sequence continues at coordinate 11,440 of DWTO01001399.1, forward strand.
AGACATTCTGTAAAATTCAGCTTAAGAGATAGTGTCTTAACAGACAGTTACTACAAAGTTGCTAGATTTTTGTGAATTTTAAAAAAAGAATAACATACCTGTTATTTTGATATAGGTATATCACTGTCAAATTATGCTGACTTTTACAAGTTTAATATAATTTTTAAGTCACATTTGTATTCAGAACAAGATGTTAAACGTTTAGAGATGGAGAAAATTGGAATAATTGTTTTTAATTTGGTAAAAAAACACACTTTTGAGAATAAACTGTCAATGCACATGTCATCTTACTCAGTGAAGAATAAATGGTGTGTAAAATAAAGCAATAGTTTTCAGAGAGAAAGATAAAATGCAAGGTATGTAAGGTTGGTTCTTACAAATAGAAGATTTTACATATTATTTCAACACACTATGGATTGTTACAAAAATGACACTTTGCTAACATTTTTTATCTACAATTAAACAGCTGTATTGAAGGTTTCGTAATTTTTGTACATTATTGTTTACAAATTTGGTAATGGAATGGCCCATATTTTATAAGCTACATTTTGCAATAATTATTGCTTGCCTTTTTAATGTTTATGAGGGTAACCTTTAAAAGGTGCCTGGTACCCTGGGTGAGATACTGGATTATGTTAGATTTTTACCTCATTAAAATCCCTACGGTGACCTTCTTTGGCGGTAATAGGAGGACTTCAGAATCTCCAATGGAATACACTGGTGCATTCTTATTGTGGTGTCCCTGCTGGTTTTACTTCTGGGGGAAATCCAATGCCTCATCTCACACTTTCTGGTTCTCACGATGGTACAAAGCCACACATACCATTGTCCTTCTGGAGATTGCTAGTTGGAAGCGGTTAAAGCCCCCACTCTAGCCACTTGCAACCCCGGAAGCCTGCTTTTAATTGTCTCTTATGGCAGGCAGGAGATATATAGCTCTTATTCTGATCGCCAAGTACAGGGACAATTATTACTGGCCTACACATTGTTTTATTGCAAAAAGAGAGTAAATAAAAAAAATAATAAATGTGGCAGAATTTACAGCAAACATAGTGTTATCTTTTTGTACATTTGCTTAAGTTTTTTATATGTAATTCAAATGTGTTGTTTTTTTTGCCTATATGAATACAATAAAAGTTTTGAAATTCACATATGTATGTACATATTGTATAAAAAGACATCTCGAATGTAGAGTTTGAATTATAATGGTACAATACAAGTATGTAACATTAAAATGAATGCTTGTAATTTAAAGCTTAATAAGGATGAACAAGTCCAACCGTTGTACGACTGGAGCTCAGCCCTCTGCATCTTTCTCTACATACCAACTGCAATTTCCTTTCATTTACTCTGTATTGTTGTAAATGGACCATTGATTAAAACCTACATGAGTTCATATAATTTATTGAAAGACATATGAAACAGCTCTTGATACACAGTATTCAATGCTATTACATTCCTTAAAAGGTGCACCTCATTTGAAGGCAATATTATGTAAGAAAAAAGCTATTGGAAACTTTTGTCTCTTTATTTATTGAGTTTGTATTATACAGTAGTTTAGAATTATATATTAGTTGTATGTTTGTTTAACAAATAATATATATTACAGTTAGATGTCTCTATCCCAATAAGTGATCTGTAACATATGGAAAATACCCTTTTGTCTTATTAAAGTATTCATTTTAATAATATAATCTAACACATCACCAGCATGAATCATTGTACTAGAACAAAGTAGAAATAAAAATGTTATATTTCCCTGTTTTCAATTCATTGTCAGTTACAAAGTATTTGTTGAAATACCAATAGCATGTAAGGGCTTATAGGATATATCTTTTTGGATAGGTACTTAAAGATTGAGTGGATAGATAATCTTGATAAGCATTTATATCTCTGTTTACAAAACTAGTATTTCTCCACTGTATTTTACAAATATTCTCTCTTTCAATCACTATAATATCTTTAGTATATGATTAAAGGTCATTCTCTTTGTGGTTTGTACTGAGATGCATGAAGGATATTGTACTTACATATGTAATATCTTGTGACAAATGCTCTGAGCGAAAACTCATTGATTAAAGATTGAAACATAGTTCAATATTTAAATTGTAAAACACACTAAATGTACTTATGTATATATTCTGCCTCGTTGGTCACGTTGGTTGCAAGTATGAGGTCCCAATTAGGAGGTCCTGGGTTCGATTCCCGGGTCGAGTTTTCGATTTTCTATTAGTGGCTCACAGTCTGGATTTGTGCTTGGTGCATTGCAATAGGCTCACCACCTGTTCCTCTTCGGGGATAACAGGTGTGATGTTATGTTTATATAATATATTCTATGCTAGCTGCTGTTCAAATCATGTGTAAATTTAGAAATACATTAGAAAATATTATAAAGAATTATTCTAAGGCATGCAAGTTACTCACACTTATTTTTTCATTGATAATTATACTATGTGGTATTCAGTATTAAAAAAGCACATTACTTCTTAATACTAAATATCTCACAAGGTGTGCTAAGATTTGAACCTCGGAACTTTTAGGGGAGGCTCAAAACTAAGCCACTAGCCATAAACACTGTACTATATTATGTGACATAATAGTGTAGTAAACTATGACCTTAAAGTGGTTAAAGCTTCTCATCTGGACAGATCCATGGCTAAAAATAAATGGGTCAATATTTATGTGACATGACATTCAACAGTATGTAATAATATTTTACGTCTAGCAGAAACTGAACTTAATATTGGGAATGTAAACAAATGCTATATATTTATTTATTTATCAATATATATATTGTATAATGTTGTATATAGGTTTATACAATATCAACTGAATGCATAGTAGCTAGTGTGGATGATTTGTTTGAATGTTTTATTTATTTGCCTTTGTTCTTTATCTCTCTCGTATGTCGTTAAATTGTTCAATTGATTTAAATTAATGCAATTGCTTGAGAAGGGTGAATTATTATACCAGTATCATTGCACCATCAGATGTGAGCCCTTACAGGGTAGGTAGTGAAAACTGAGTGTCTAATATCGCTTTTCTTACACACCTGACATACTTTTTCTACCTTCATTACTCTCTTGAAATATGTGCACTGGTTTGGGAGATATCCAACGAGACTTCCACACCAAAATCTGAGGAACTTTTATCAAATTACAATTGAATGTAATTTTTTGAACAATCTATATAACAAAATACAACCATTGCTTACAATAAGCATTCAAGATATTCTATATTATTTTGGAATAGATTATTTTATATGTGTATAATCTGATTGTATGCGTTCACGCGTCTCGAACTAGATTCTGACCGTTTAAAGAATACGAAGCTCCGTTTAAAGTTTCCAATCGCGTCTTGTTATGCATTTATGTGGAAGTCAATTAGTATGTGCGTCAGGTCTGTCCCGTCCGACTATGTGCGGGGTGGTGGCAGTGTGCATCAGTAGGGCTGAGTCAGCGTGGTCGGCGGTGCTCGAGACTGATACAATTGTGAATTGGCAATTAAATGTAATAAGATTAAATGATGCTATTCCTAGCCACACACGCGCCGTACGCATAGAGCGGAAGTTGATTCTTATCAGTCGTTCAATGCGCACTGCCAGTTCCTATTTTAAAATTTTGAAATCCCCTCATTACTCTATGGAAGTAACTACGATGTTATAGTGAACGGAATTGTTTTTATGTTTATTCGTTCAAAGTTAATTTGCTCTTATTGGTGATTGGTTCTTTTGACAGTTTAAAGCCTGATCTGTTAAATAAATTATTTATTAGAAATAATGATATGTTTGTGTCGAATCCTAAAAACTCGACTAGATTAATTCGATAATCGTTATGGTGCGTAGGCAGCTCTCCATACTAACAATTACTTAATTAGGGTCTGTATGTCAATAAGTTTCAATTGAAAGCGCAAGGCGGTTGGAGCTCCTCGAGTGTCTATAAATTTCCATGCGTGTCTGTAAGGATAGAGATATAACATGACACTCGATGTGATCTATTTCTCTACCTACCCTGTTACGGTCCTGGCGGTAGGGAATAATAATGGAATTCGATTTCGACGCAAGTGGCGTTAAACTTCTGTATGATTGCGGCATGTTTGATGTCAGGCTTGACTTTTTGAGAACACTTTTTTAATGTGTACAATTTAATGAATGGTGTTGTTACATATGACTGGCATGCACGGTTGTAAGTGCGAGCATGGCGCAGGCGAGGAGATATGAAACCTTGTGCGTACTCTCTATTAAATTAGTCGTGTTCATGACACTGCAATGTTTTGCACAGTAGAGTTCCCGCACTGCGTTCTACTGGGGACTCTACATATATTTTTTTGCTAGAAAACCTTTTCCTGTTGATTACGGTGCGTATAATGCGCGGTTACTGTTGGAGCTCGTAGTGATATGAATTTTTTGAATGTAAATTTCACTGCGAAATTTTATAGCGCCATAAGTTGTCGTGTAGCCCGACTCGCGTTTTATCACTTTTGCGCTATAAATGGTTATTGTGGTGTTTCAGATTGGAAGAAATGTCTACCGCGCGACTCCTAGCCCGACGAACACTATTTTCGAATGTAGGGTGCTATCACGACATCACGCGACATTGTACTACGACAAGGGGCATTTTTATCTCGTGGTAAGTGTTGCTAATATTATCACTAATAAAAAGTGTAAATGAACATGGAAGGAATTTCACATTCATTAGGTAATTTTGACATGTATAATACCCAATTCTTCTCGTATAATGTAAGTGAAATAGCGAAATGTAGCTTTCAGTGTTTGTCGCAGTTTATCTGAGCATCGGTCGCTGCTTGTCAGCGGATAATTAAAAAAAATAGGCATATGTTTGATGCTAAATGTGTCCGGTGTATTTAATACCGTCTCTATCATAGTGCGACGTAAACGCGACTGGTGAAGCGTGGTAGTGTACTACACTCATCTGT
>DWTO01001400.1:0-16368 GCA_018244755.1 Jemadia pseudognetus
CCCCAAAGAGCGCCACCGCGCCCTGTCTTCGGCTTGCCGCATCCAGCTTCTGCCTGCAGCCTTTCGCAGATCGTCATATCACCTAGTCGGAGGGCGTCCTACACTACGTCTGCCGAGCCGCGGTCTCCACTCCAGAACTCGCTTGCTCAACCGATCGTCCGTTCGTCAGCAGACATGACCAGCCCATTGCCACTTCAGCATGCTAATTCTTTGCGCTATGTCGGTGACCTCAGTTCTCTGTCGGATAGTTTCATTTCTGAGTTTATTAGGCATATAAAAATCTTTCAAAGCTAATTATAAACTATTAAACATTACAGACCGGAAACAAATAGAGATAAATGACAATTGGAAATAAAATGAAAACAATGATATATATTTGTTTGTATAACTTTTTTATACTACTGTCTGTTGCAACGATGTTAGAAATCTATGCTCATTCAGCCATGAACGTGATCAAAATGTTTCGATTTAATTGGTTAAAGCGATTCGCTTGGGTATAATATTTGTATACACATATGTACCTACTAATTTTATCTGCTTGAATGTCAATAACCAGTGTCAGTGTCCCATTGTGGTCGTACATTATACAAAAAAACATCATTTATGCAAATAGGATCTGTACCAGTCCAAGGATTCGTTTATGTTCAGATGGAATATATTAGAAAATTATTGGAGATATACCATACAAGAGGGAATAGGCACATTCTAGGAAAGTATAATATAAGTAAATGCAAGTCCTATTGCCAAAATAAATAAAACGCAACACAGTGAGCAGTGAGTTTCGTCTCATACTTCCTGCAAAGAAAGCAGATCGGGATTCCACTATATGATCTATCTGCGTCATGGGAGCTTTTATGAGCCATAACGCAAAAATCGCGATGTGAATATTTTAAAGAACCCACAACGCTGAGTTGTTTTTTCGTTTAATGAACGCTTTCGTTTTTCAAGCTACTATCACATATTTGTAAAATAATATTGCACCTATATTTCTCTATTGGGATATGCCAGAGAATTGTAGTACTCCCACTTATTATCAGTTCTCACATATTGTTATATATACATAATCTGAATTAACTAGTCAAAACTTTACATTACAAAATTCAAATCTGTGTTGTCACAGTAAAGTTAGTAATTAGAATAGAAATCGTGTATTTGAATGCAAATTATAATATAGCGAGTGAACAAAAACTTATCTCAGTTAATAGTACCTACCTACTCGTACATACCAAATCATACTCATACATCAATCATGCTCACTAATGACCTTGATTCCCTGCATGAAAATTAATAAAAAAGACTAGAAAATGTATTTATTTCCTTTATGCTGACACATGAATCTAAGAACACCCAATTGGTTGTTTTATGGAAATGAAACTACTTCTGAGAAATTCATATTTTTCCTTTATATGTATGATATGGAGGGGACAAAATACTCAAATAAAGAATATCAAAGTTTAATAAGAAGACAATACTGTAGAAAGAAAATACTCAGGCCATCTGGGGAATATCAAGCTTTTTTTATGTAAATGCTGACAAACAGGCAGATGATATCATCTACATATGTAATGAATTTAAAAAATAAGGACTGGAGAAAAAGAAAATTATTGATTAATAGCATCAAAATGTTCAATTGAAAATTTCTGATAACATATATAACCACTTACCATACTTAACTTGTATTGACTTAAATCTAAATTTAAGGATTCAGACTTAGATGGTTGATCAGCATTGTACTTTGCATTTGCAATGTGACAATAGATTTGGGTACCCCACAATAAATCATGTGATTAATACAAAACAAACTGCCTATACAATTATGTGTATAAACACTATTCAATTTGAAGATGCTAAAATATGTGTAACAACCCTATTAAACATATTGCTCTTTCAAGGTTATAGTAACTATGCCAATTGTTACAGATTATTAAAGATGGTAAGATATTCTTAGAAATTATTATACAACAAGATTATAGTGCACATATTTTATAAATACTCATATATATATTGTATTGGACACTATACAGTGTATTTGGTATCCACTGTACCTACCGCCAACACAGAGTGATGTCACACATGGCTCACAAGGTCGCATAAAATGTATTGGTTGAAATACTCTGTGCTACAAATTGATTAGGCATACACATTACTATAATGGCAGTGCCCACTTTATAATCAAACATTTTAAAATCTAGCAATACTTCAAGTATTAAGTACTGTTAATAATCTCAAGTGTTTCTGGTTTTTACTTGTTCTCAAATGAATAACTATATTACTTGTTAGAACATTCTGGCTTGGCTTACTTCAGTAAAATGTGAATCATTATAGGTATATGTTATAAAAGAAATAATGTCATAAATCTCAAGTTAACTACTAGATTGTTAATGAACCATATACATACAGTTAACCTATAAATATTAAATATATGTAGGTATATCCATTCAAGACAACTTGAGATTATCTAGAATTTTGTATTACCCAAGATAGAAGCAAAATACAACCTATAACCACTTACTAACAAATAAGACACTAAATAGTACTTGAAAACATTCTCCAAAAACATGCTGAAATCTCGTGCTCGTTTACTATACTGTAATTAGGCTATACTCACATTTACAGTACAATTTGTACTGTCTAGTTCAAGATTATTTATAAACCTGTGCACATATATGAAGAGAATGATGAATATGGAGGAGGTGCAGCAGGTCTGTAAGGATAGAGCTATTTGGCGCTCGGTGCTCTCTGCCTACCCAAGCAAAGGACCTGGTGTGAGGATATGTATGTATGTAGTTCAAGATTAGTAGGAAAGAATGATAAAAAAGATACACCATGAGTTCGTGACCATCCATGTTAATGGATGCAGGTGCTGAGGTAGACCAAGGCTCACCTATTTTGACCGAACAGGACAAATACTCACTGATAGTCGAGTCAAAAGTCTCTCAAAACTAGTGTGTATGTGTGAAAAGAGTGATGAATGCACATCAGGTCTGTAAGGATAAAGATATTTGATCCTCTGTTCTATTTGACTAATACTACATAATCTATAATAATGAGGCATCATACTATAATAATGAGTGACAGGAGTTGCCATTAATAATGAGTGCTAAATATTGCTTGTAACTAATAACCTGCTTATTTTCTGCTATTTTAAACTAAATAGTCAACTATAAATATATGTCCCAAATTTATTTTAGTGAACTTCTGTGTAAGTACACCTATACTATATGTTGCTATTACATCCTGACATGCAACGACAAACAACATAGAAAACTACCCATCAACTTGTGACATTAAAATATAAAGTTGAAATTGTGCAAGTATTAAGTGTTACCTTTAATCCTCTAATGGTATATTTACAGTAACCAAGGGGTGCAAAATCCTATACAGACAAGTTAGTTTCTACACTAATAGTTGAAGCATATTATGCTCCTTATTCTGCTGCATCATCATTACCATGCACAGACCAGTATCGCAATAATTTGGTATATTTCTTCTTTATTGTTACTTAAAAGGAGCCCATTTGGCATTTTCTATAAGTATACTAACCTAAAACCCTTGTAGTCTTTGATAGATATTATTTACGATTATAATTACTGCAGATTTGAGTAATGTATATTGATGTAATATTATACAATTACTAATCTTAACCAATGTAAAAGACTCAAATATCCCAATTCAATTATAAACAAAACAACTTTCAACAACAAAAGTGGTTCTGCATTCCTCTGCCTACCTCTTCGGGGATTACAGGCGTGAAGTTACTTTTTTTTTTTACTTACAACTTTTGTAACAAATATATAAGTTCATTTCATAAGTCTGTTCACTAACAATGTTAAGCATGAGAGGGTGACACATAAATATAGACCATATTTCGTTGACTAAATGGTCATTATCATTTACAAGCATTAAAATTATTTTAATTTTCATATTCATGTATAATTAGCCACCCACAATTATTTCTTCATCATCAGGCCATTGCAGTGCAATGCTGGACTTAGGGGCCTGGACCTTAAGGACCTTAGGGAGGCTGGACCCATAGGGATTATACTCATAATCTCATAATCCCCACTCTGGGCATGCAGGTTGGGAATTGTAGAGCACAGGTTCTTACAACACCTATACTGCTGCCCATAGGCGGCCATGGCATTGAGCAGTGCAAGATTTAAGAGTTAATAAATTAACAACTGTTTACATAAAAAAAAACAAAATATCTTCTGACTGTTAAGGTGAACTCAGTGATGTCATTTACATAATGTTAACTATTGTTGTGGCATAAGTACAGCATCAGTGTCATAAAAGAACTCTCTAGTAGTAACTAAAAGTACTCTTTAGTTATGATACCATACAGCACTTAACTGGAAAACCATCAATTACAAATAAAACTTTACGAAGATATATATTTTATATACATTATTAAGCATGCAATCACGGGGAAGTCCAGATATTCTTCCATTGATGGTATAAGTGTAGAATGTTAGATTAAAGTTATTCATCGTGTATCCTAATATTTATACATACTCAACTGAAGTTGAGAACTTTTTCATATAGCCATTTGTATGTTTTAATAGATATTTATATTTTCATTACAATACACGGCTACATCTATACAAGAAAGTAATATTTCTAGTAGACAAGACCAAATCAAATAGTAGTACAAACCTTAAACACATCAATAACACACAACAACTCCAATCGAAAAACGTACTTTTACGTCACTGACATGTTAGTACACATTATTATCAAATATCAAACTTCGAACACTGATTGTTGTCGTGAAATATATAATTTATAGTATTTTTGATTTTCTAAAACTCACTCGAGCACGAAACGACACACTTGACAACTAAGAATAGTGTTGCGCGAGTAACGAATAATTATAAAATAATAGCGTAATCACATCGTACTGTTGTCAAATTCCGACTATCAAATTCGCTTAACGAATACTTCATACTTCCACAGCTTGAGCGTTGCTTTCATTTCCAATATTTTTTTTTCATCCCCAATATTTTTAGCTCTTGTTGTTCTCCATAAAAATCTCAATAAAAAATAGGATTGTTAATAACAAAACCCATTTTAGAGTAGGACAACTTTTATTCTTAGATTAAGAATATTTCTACTATTGTCAAATAGAAATGTCCATTAATGTGAAATTTATTTTTATAACAATAAATCAACATTTGCGACATACACTAACGTACATCTAGTAATAAAGAACTTGCAGTTTCATTCACATATTTTGATTTATATGTTAGAAGCCTGATCATCAGGTGTTAATTTTATCATTATATCTCTTCGTTAAGCGTTTGACATATTTAGTATTTGTTCTATTGTGCTCATATTAACTTTGCTAATTTGTGTGAGTAAATGACTTTGATCGTTAACGTTGCATTTAAAACAATATTAAACAGTGATAACAAAAGGTTTGTTATGTGTATGATAATAATTATCGTTAATATTTTTTATTCAGTTAATTAAATGCTATGCTGTATGGCAAAATATGAGTAATTACATTACTAAACTTTTTTATGTATATGACTAATAAAAATACTTGGTGACATAATAACAGTGTTACAAGCTGCTATATTTCGTAACTAATAAGCTACAAAATTGTTTACAAGAAAATGATGCTTTACTTTATTAAAATGAAATTGCTTTCTGTACAGTCGCAGATTGCCTGATAATATTTGAGGTTAGTAATTCAAATTTTCTATTTAATGTTTTTTTCCTTTGAAATGTTTTCTTATCGTGATCTATGATAAAGTTGATGTCGAGTTGTCCGTTTTCATGCTGTATGTCAATAAAAGGACAGATATATCAATCAATACTTATACTACTTCAGAGTTTATTGTCTAAAATTATGAGCTCGTTATTGGAAAATTATTCACTAACATCCTTTAAAAAATTTAAATAGGAGAATCGTTCAACATATTTTTAATGAGAACGAGGAAATGTTTATTGTTTTAAAGCTATTAAGAAAATAAATGTTTGCTATTTCCTGACCCATACGTTATGACATTCATTACCTTTTATTACCTACGTGATAGTCTGTCAAATCGTGAAAAGAATGTTTGTTGAACTAATCGCATTACTAATCTGGCAACATTGACGTTATAGTACAATCGAAGTATTCGAAATACATCGGCTGTCATAATCTGTCAGATGTTTTCTGTTGTTTATTGTCCGATATAACTGTTTTCTCAGCTTTTATGCTTTAAAAAGTCGAAAATGAATGAAAATACTTATAACAGTAATGCGAGATGTATTATATTTGAAGTCTTTCAAGAGTTTATGGCTGAATTTCAAGTTGGAGAAGTATTTTCCGAATTGGCCGTTTAACTATTGATGTATTTATACTTTGAGAATTATAACTTCTAATTTCTGACTGGATTCTCCACTTGATGATTATACATTTTTTTAATATTTATTACGGAATCCTGATGTTTCATGTCTGTATCGGAACGGAAATAATGAGATTCTATTCTTTTAAAAGATTTAATAGTTTTGTACTTCACACAGTTAATGAGACATTTTTTTGAGACATATAATCCAAGCGTTACTCATTCATTATATCAATTAATTCATTCATAATAATGCGAGGAGGCGCGGCTGGTCTGTAAGGACAGAGTTATTTAGCACTCGGTGCTATCTCCCTACCCCGTAAATGACCTGGCGTGAGGGTTTGTATGTATGTATAATCTCCACCTCTATTTCTGTGACTAGACCAGATTTTTGGTAATTTTTTGCAACTGTACGAATTCTACACTCCATATATATATATATATAGTATCAGTTAAACTTTATTGTAGAATGCTATTGGAGACTGTACTGTAAAACAATAGTAAGTAAAAGCAGCAACACTGTGGTTGGCTATACATTGAAGTTATTTGGCTTTGTCACACGATATACAAAATATAATCAGATGCCTACCCCAACTTTTCATCATCATCTGGGTTGACTGGTAGAAAATGCCAAAAGAATAAATAAATATCACCCAGCATCATGATGTTTCATCATGACTAGCTTAAATACAAACTTTAGTAGATACTCTTGATTCGATTCGAAACTTACATTATTGACAAAACGAACATTCAAATTTAATTGCTAATCTGGTACACAACAGGTACACTGGTAAAGATTATGATGTTGCAGATATGAATATTTAATGAATTCATATAGCAGTATCACTATCATCAAAAAGGTTTCTTGAAATAAAACAGCAATTTTTTATTATCATCTATTACATATATGAGATTAAAATAAACATCTCGAAAATTCGTCTAGTTCTTACACACCTACATACCTAACTACTAAACAAAAGCTAGTTGATAAACATATTTTGAATTTAACTACGATATCATTTTGCTACTATTACAACTATTGATTAATCAGTATAATTTATATAAAAACAGGTATGAACATTTGCAATAATACATGAAAAAAATTAAAACAATCAAAATGGTGACAATGTATACATACTGTGCCAGCAATGTAAAATATTAGTAAAAATCATCTTATTGAGATAACTGAAATAAAAAACAAGAATATGTTCTTTTTAGACTGATATTTTCAGATAATTGTTACATTTCCAATAATTAGTAGAAATAATAAAAATTAAATGTCAAAAGATCAATACTTTTGTTTTCAATTCATTTCTGTGCTACATCAGTTCCAAGCATTAGGTTAAACTGCCTTTTAAGATCTTTTAAATGACAAAGATTTATTCTGGAAATTGGATAAATCAGTACTTTCATTGTTATAACAATAGTAATAACAAGTATATACCTACATTAAGGAACAATAAATTTTATGTCTTTTCTAATAATTCGCTTTTTATCATGTCGACTACAGTTCCGAAGCAAACTTCATCATGACATTAACATGTCGAATTATTTACGTAAACAGCACCTTTATATGAATGTGCGTAATACCGTTCTTTTATATGCTATTTTCATATAAGAGAACATTTCTTTAAAATGAGGTTTTTAAAAATACAGAAGTACAGGAAACAACAATATTTTTACTATATAGTAAAGCCATATTTTTTATATGTAAGTCAGTGGATACTAACAAATTAAATATGTAAGTAATTGAATTAAATAAATTGTAATAAAGTAAATAATGTCAAATTGATAAGTATAACATAGACCTACTTAAAAAAGCAGTACAAAGTGTATGTAATATAAGCCATAAATCAGTATGCAGTCCGATATTATTTTAACCTTAATGTTCTAACTAATAGTATTGTTTATAAGTGTATAATAATTTGACTAAACAACAATACAAATCATACTCAACACATAATATTTTACTAAAATTAATTTATAGACATCACTACAATATTAAAGAAGGTTAGCAGCAAGTCATTGTATAACATAAATTTGTAAACGAGGAATATGTTATCATAGGTACATTTGTTTGCTTTGGCTTTCCTAGATAAACTGTGTGTAGCAGCGTATTAGACTCTATTGTTTAAAATTAAAGTGATGACATGTTGCAAACCGTAAGTAGGATCATATTGAATATATAATAATGAGAGTAAATTCACTTTAAACTAAATGCTTTGCAACATTGTGCAGAGATCACTACATAAGAAACAAAGTCATATTTAAGTACGAAAACAGCACTCATTAGACTGTAATAATGAGCAAATAAATAAACGGTACATAACATTTTATGTCCATTTTTTCCTAAAATGCAACTAGATAAAATAATATCAAACATAATATTAAACATGTATTTGCATATTAATACTTATTTAATATTTATATAAAGGTTTATATTATTAGTAATCGATAATACAATCTCTAAATTATATCACTTAGTGTGAGTTAACTATATGTATTTCCGTTGCGTGTTTCTCCGATAACAATTCAGGATTTTCTACATTCATATAGCCTGTACTGCTCCGTAACCTGCAAGTTAAAAGATAATGAAAAATATGTATTCCTTTTTGCAATGATCATGATTATTATCATCTTCTTACGCCTATCCAAGTTCATTACTAAACATAGGCTTCCCCTAGGGGACTTGTTCGTAATGCCCAAACTGTGCATGTGAACTGGGGGATTGGCTTTATACACCTCATAACCTGCTTCCTTGTAGGTAGCCAGACCTGCCACTGTAATGAAGTCAGTAAAATATTGTGATATAGTACTATTCTTCCTCTTTACATGTATTATAATTGACTTTAATGGAACAATATATTTAATAAATTTTGGTATCTTAAATTTAATATAATCCAGTTCATGCTTTACATATAGTTATAATATACACAAGATAACATCAAGGCTTAAAACTGAAGGGCATAATGCATAAGAAAGTAGAGGTCGCATTCTAGTATGAAGCACAGTAAGGAAGGAATGAAACTGATTCTGTTGTAAATATGTACTACATTCCATGTAAGAGGCAATATTCGACTCTCTAGTTATGCAGTACTAACATTTCACTAAGGGCATTTCAGTCGCCATACCACAATAACAATTTTTGATTATGTATCATCATTGTCATAATCAGCCTATTTCTGTCCATTGCTGGACATAGGCCCCTCCAATAGCACGCCACTGAGCTCAATCTTCAGCTCTTTGTATTATATCAGCTCGATTATGTATACCATACATAAAATAAATTGTACTGAAAACAAAATTGAACCTAAGTAGATGGTTCAATTATATGAATAGATTCATGTTTTCAGATAATTATTTATATTCTCATTGTTGGATATAGTTTGTCATGTTGTTTCTGTAGTTTACTATCAGTTTTATCAGAAGTCAGAACAGACAAGAGCTGAGATCTTTATCTCAGCTCTTGTCTTGTCTGTAGGAAATAACAAAGTATGCAGTGTGACCCATGGTGTTGTGGTACTGTACATATTAAATTGTAATTTTTTGATTTTCTTGTTTTATTTTAATTTTTCCATTATTTGCATACTATATATCAAAAGAAAATAAGTCGATTTTAATTGACAATCAGTATACAGATTTTTGTTTATTAACTGATTTATCACTTTACATTATGTAGATACCATTCAGATTTACTCTTTATGAAGTACCAAATGTTACCTAGATTTGGAATGGAGTGCATGGTATGTAGTATCACAAAAAAATATGTATGTGGTTTGAAATATGTTATATAATTTTAGAAATTCAATGTTTTCCTCACATTTAAATATCTTATCACATGAACTTGACATCGAATCGACAATATTAGTTTGTATGTTACCGATCATATTATTTTATAAGAATTACAACCCTGAACAACTTGCATTACACTGATATTAAAGAATTTTGTTTCATAGACCAGGCCAAAATCATAGACTAACACAGGGTTTCAGTAATTTTATATGTAGTTCAATCAAATCACCATTGCATGCTTCCTTAGATCATTTTTAAATTATCATACCTTTATTATTTGTTATATCATTTATACCTTTGAGGGACCCTGGGTCAATAGAATTGAAAATATGACATGCTCTGTTTACAACTATGAAGCGAGTGGGTAGATAGTTAAGAAAATCATACGTGTATTCAACAGCATTACATCACAATACCAGTATTATTTCAAATTAATGCATTGTTTCTATTACTGCATTAATAAGAATAATACTAAAAGCACATCGACCTATCTACTCACATACGTTGTCTGGTGACTCTGATAAAATGTATTTTGTGGGTAATATACATTAGAGTACACAGGCCCAGCCCCAGGAATAGTGACACACCAACCAGAGACATAATCTGAAAATAATATTAAGACATTTATACTATTTTGATAATTAATTTTATAAGAAATTGTAAAACACATATATACATATGAGAATAACAATATAAAAGTAAGACAATGTTAGGCAATGTCATAATAATACAGAAACAGAAACTCAACTAATGCCATATACAGGACATGCAACTAGGGAAATAATTAAATGCAGATTTAGTTTTTTACAAAAATAAAAATTCATTTCAAATAAATGGAATGTAATTAACTAATGGCTACAGCAAATCTAAAATTGTTTCTCTAGGCTGAAAGAGCAAAGTGCATAGTTTCTGCCCAGACGAATGTATCATTGGATATATATAGGTTAAAGCAGCAACAAAATGATTAAATTGGGTGGCTCTTGGTGCTTGGCCTCCCTTCAACAGCTTATACATTATGGTGTGAGTGCCATTAGTGTAACAATAACATTCACACTACCAATGTTTAATATTTGTATGTAATAATAATAAAACAGTATGAATAATAATTAGTACCGCAGGTAACCATTAGTTATAAAGTAAGTAATTGTCGTTATTTACATAGAAAACAAATCCTTCTTCACCTTCTTGCCACATTCGTAATCCCAATCGACACTCAACAGGTTGTCATACAGTCTAATAAATCTTTCAATGGGACATTTTTCGCCACAGTGAGGTATGTAAAGAATAGACGGTTTGTTAACTTTTGGCGAGTTCTTGTATGAGATTCTAATGTAATACGTGTTGTTGCACGTATCTGGAAATAAAAAAATAATAACGATTAATATCGAGTCTTTGTAGTTTAATGAAATGTTTATTTGTACAATTATTATTTCGTTACCTTGAATCAAATCAAAGAATACAGTTGCAGTGTATCCAGGGCAGTTACCATCATATACACCCAATCCGGATAGTATATTACCAATGGTAAAGTCATGACCACTGTATACAGACAATTTCAAAGTACTTTTCTTAGTGATGAAGGCAACCATTTTTGATATAATCTCCTTTAAAAGGGGTCCAACCATTAAACGCGCCATTACAGGTGTCGCTGTTGGCGTAACAAAACTGAAAAGAAAAAATAGTAAATTATAGGGGACCTTGTACTGTAACTTGGACTTGGTACTGGATGAGTGTAAAATCATTTTATATTGGAAAGTCTCCAGAGGTTTAACATTTGTTCTCTAAAGACATCTAGTAGCCCGATAACACAAAGGTAGCCATGTACCTTAAATTAAAGTGTATGTATATTTATAGCGAATTCTTCCTGGGCTAAAATCCTTCAAGTTACAATCTATATTTATTCAATGTGTTAAACCTAATATTTCAATAACATATCAAAGGAAGTGTTCATACAACATTATAAAGTTTATTATTCAGATTACATTAACTGACAGACTGCTGCATAAAAAGGACATCTATCTACACTAGATCAATGTTGATATTACACAAAAGGCATGTATAATATTAGAAACTGTCAACAAAAACATTTGTTTTACAAATGAAATAATGATATGATAGTATCAATCAATGATATGACAGTAATAATACTGTTTATTGAGAGTAACATATGTTACATAATATATGAATATTAATATAATCAATTGCTTTAGATATTTTCTAATTGTGTAATTGACATTTTGTGAACACTCTTCTGCCTACTCCTTCAGGGTAACACAATGTGACCTTATGTATAAGTGTCAAAAATTTACCTATAGCAAGCTGGTTCTCGCATCTTTTTCGGATATACTGCATGAGTCCAGTTTGGTAGTGTGAAATTATATAACTCTTCTATGTTGAGTGTACTGTAAATGTCCACAATATCTTCATAGTCTCGAATTTTTCGGCCCGTTTTAGCAGTAAGATAACTGAAAGCAATAAGTATACAGTGGAATGACAAAGTATCAAGTGTTTAAGCTATTATAAAACGTTTTCTTTGCACTTAACATAGGTTTATTGCTGGAGTAAAAGGCAAGGCTCTAACAAACTTGCAGTTAAGTCCTCAAATTTTGTATCTCATTTCAATGTATGTTTTGCAAATATTACACCTCGCAAGATTGTAAATTTAAAGTTTTTGATCCTGTGCGGTATGACAATAATATTAATAGAACAAAATGGCAAGTTAAATAATTGATTAAACGGTAAAATAAGAATTTTGATTACATACTCCATAACTCCTTGGTAAGACTTAAGCTTCTTCTTATATGCTGGAGTTTGGGTGTAACGGATTTTCTCTTTTTTATAAGCCACACAACTTTTCTTCATAGCTAATACTTCATCATTATCTTCTGGCACGGTGTGCACTGGTATCGGTTGCCACAACAAATCGGGATTCCAAACGGAGTTTCCAGTGGGTGGATACATACCTGTCATTGCAATAATCACTAGATTAGTTTTGAATTTCACAATCTATTACACAATCTAATGGGCATAGTTGCATACTGACCAAACCAAGTTCTACTCCCTATAACTAAATTGGGTGACATGTACACTAAAAACATCTATATATAAATTCTATACACTCCTTAAAATGTAAATAATGTTACAACACAATCATATTCAACTACATTTCACTAAAACATTACCAACAACACTATGAACTAAAGTAGCCAACAACAACCAAATGGGACATGCAATTAATTATTATTTATTGACAGCAATATACAGTGCACACTAGCAATGAACACTAATAGAATGATGATATGCAAAAAACTATAACACAAATTAAAGCTGCAATATCAACGTTAAGGATTAATATTTCCCCTGATACTGGACCACTACAATATACATATAATACGGAAATATATGTTTATGTTGTGTTGTAAATGTTTAATATGACACAATCAAAATGTTCAATAGTAAAACATCAACCAAATCAGAGTCAGTTTTTTTAACTATTAATACAGTGTGTAATCATAATTTGTATATCTTGAGGTGTTACTCTTAATCGTAACTTGTATTTATGGATATACTCTAATAATATAAACCCTTTTAGATAAGTCAGTTAATTTATTACTTCCACATCGATACTATGAGATTTACATTAGATCACTTAGAAATACAATACAATATACTTTATTGCACACTGAACTCTGTATAACATAATAACAAAAAATAAGAGAAAAAAAAATTACACAAAATTTGTAAAGAAAAAGGAGTGTGCAATAGGCCGCTTTATCGCTCAAGTAGCGATTTCTTCCAGGCAACCTATGAGCTTAGTGAGAATTATAGAACAACCTAAGACGGAAACGGGGTAGGGTGTGCAGGATTTTAAAAGGACAGACAAGGATAGAAATAATTAAAAATGACAAAAAAAATAAAATGAAGCCAACACAAGCTACACAAACAAGTCACTTTAAAAAGGAAAAAGAAAATCAAATCCTATAAAAACTGCACCAAGGCTTGAATCATATTTGTTCGCATCATTTCTCAGTTGGTTGAATCAATCTAGTGATATATACACACAATACCACAGCAAAGGCATATAAGCGGGAACTCCATTATATCATAATCTAAGTATCCCACCTATGTCCAGATCTAATTATTCAATTATACACATTCACAGTTCATTATTTTCCATCAGTTGTGGTAAGACTGAGTTGCATACACATCTGTTTTGACATGCTTACTTAAACTTGCAGCAGCTCCCTTTATACTACACTTGTCATTATATTTTCAAATCTGAGTATAGGATAATTTAAGGAATAATTTCTATACATTTAAATTTTAATGAATTACGAAATGAGGCGGCAAATACGATTTCAGTCTAAAAGTATTAATCTATTGAATAGTTAACTTTAGTGCTGCTATATCTGATAAAATATGAATTGTGGGCTGATGTGACATAAGACAATATGAGATTATTTAGTATAAATGATCTAAATGTAAATATATTTAAAAATTTGCAACAGAGTAGAGGGTAATTTGAATGGAAGCTTGATGCAATATCATACAAAATGTTTCACATTAGCTAAATCATGACATGTGAAATGTATAATAAAAATCATAGTAGCGGAAATTCAGGTAATTTGGAATACTGTTGGTAATTTAAAAAACACTGGTATCAGATAGTCTACTTACTAGTCAAGAAACAGGGCATGGTACATAACTTAGTATATTGATTATTGAAATTATTGTTTATTTTACAACAAATTGTAAACATAAATAAATCACCAGATTTTAATATTAGGTTATGTTTATGTTAATCTGAAATATATGCACTGAATGCAATATATGCATGCATAATTTGCAATATATGCATGAATTATATGCACATTTAGTGTACTTGTACATACCTTTTAGTTTTGTGTTTTTTTGTCTAATAGCTAGTTTATAATTTATAGAAGAAGCAGAGAAGAGTAATGAATGCATGCAAGACACACTGGGTCTGTGAGGATTGAGACATTTGGCACTTAGTGCTCTCTGCCTACCCCGTAAGGCATCTGCTGTGAAGATATGTATATATGTATGTATGATTGAAGTACAAGTTAAAAGTGTGTTATTTAGAATTGAATACCCAACACCAAATTATATTTACATTAAGTAATCAGTCCCTTTCAGTGATTTTATGTATAAATCTAAATTTATATGATTTATAGAAAAATAAGACTGTTGATTATTTTTATGCTAATAAATAATAATACACAATGTCCATGAACTGTATATGTAGTTTTCACTCTTATTACTCTTAACCCTTGATGAGTATGATTGTTTTACAAACATGTATTCCAAATTACCTGCATTTCCTATACACACTGTTGAATTATAGAAAATATTTTTTTTTACTTCACTGGCTCAGAAAATGAATGTGCAACTTAGATTAAGGAAAAGTTTAATTGATTTTCCAATGAAAAACTTTTCTTATAATAGTGACTAAAAGTGAGCCCTATGCAAAAACTCACCAGCTAAATTGGCTTGCGCAGACATTAAAGTGCGGTCAACATCAGTGGACCTAACATAGATCTCCGTGGGATTAAATTTCTCCGAAAGAATTTGCTAAGACAAAAAGAAAAAATTTACTGTTATTGTATTTGAAAATCAAGCTTAAAAAAGAAACTGATTTATGGATTGTACTTTAAATACTAGTTCTATGTCCAATAGTAACAAGTTAAATCTCCAATAGTTGGCTATTATATAATAAAAGTTTTAATTATTGTCATTTTCTTTTCAAAAGATCCAGCTTCAATTTTATTTCCAGATCCCCTATGTTAATGTCAGAAGAAGAACAATCAAACTGTTTCAGACTGGTTTGCATTGTAAAACAATAAATTAATAGAGTGAAAAAGTTCAGATAATTTATATTCCTAAAATAATTGACTGCCTCGTTGGTCGTATTGGTTGCAAGCAGGATTGTCGATTGGGAGGTCCTAGGTTCAAATCCGGGGTCGGGCACTATCAGATTTTTGTAATTTAGTTTTCTAGTAGTGACTTGGAGTCTGGATATGTGCTTGATGCATGGCAATAGGCTCAAGATCTAATCTATAGTGGGACGTAAACATAACTACGTAACGTAACTCATGGGAGTATACTGCAGAGCAATGTTTGTCATTCCTCTGTAGTACAGATAATATAGAAAGAGATAACGTAACTTCACGCCTGTAATCCCCGAAGAGCTAAGGAGAGGAATGCAGAACACTCCCACATT
>DWTO01001401.1:0-16367 GCA_018244755.1 Jemadia pseudognetus
TGCTTACATAACTATATCGCCAGAACCTATTGTATTTTATAATAGCGCTACACGTGGATAATATAAACAATGTTTATGGGGAGAGAAAACATATTGCCATACATCGGACAAAACTCCAGACTCTAAGCTACTACTTCATAGAAATACTAAGTTGGAAATCGAACTCGGGACTAATTTTAGATTCTATTTAACTCCGTTTGTAACTCCCATAACATGATTAGCTGTGTTTTCCTGTGCTGTTTTTAATTCCGTTTCGCTAAAATCAATAATCCGCCTCTATATTAGAACACTTTTATGGGGACCATAATTTCGTGCAGTATATTGTATTGGGACATGTCCATAAATTTGATATATTGAGTTTACGGTGACAATAATACTGTTATGGCAGTATCATATTTTAGTCATTCACCGTACATCTGAGTGCCGTACCGGCTATTTGAATTTCCCGTCTCAGGTATCTACTACACTCTGAGTGTGATACATATTATCACTGTTGTATGGGGAATTACATACATACATCAACATCAAGTATTTCATGACAATAGCATGCACGTGTAAAGTACGTACTGGCTAAACTCAGGTACGTGGTTTTCAGCATCATCTAAATTCGCACATATCAGAGTTGCGTCCTCAGGACCTCACGTCGATCGCAGCAGTACGCGTTAGCTAGTTTCCAAAAACTAATCAAGAAAATGTTATACATTGTATTACAAATAGATAACCAATCAATTTATTATTAAGTAGATTTATTCTTATAGCACAAGAGAGTGGAAATAGTCCCGGCAGATAATAAAGCGAAGTTTACACCTAACATCCCTTTCTCTATTACGTTAAAGTAAATATAATGCATAATTTACATTTAAGTCGTAAATAAAATCTTAGTGTTCTTCGAACAAATTATTAATAATTAACTGTGAACACAAACGTAACATCACGCCTGTTATCCCCGGAGAGGTAGGCAGAGAAGTGTAGTTCACTCCCATGTTTCACCAGTTACGTTTACGCCCCACTATGGTGGTGACCCTATTGCCACACAAATTCAAGAGCAAGTGATATTTAAACTTAAAACGCACATTTTTAAGAGGTGCGCGCTAGGGTTTGAATCCGGTCTCCCGGAGCGATAGGTCAAATTTCAAGCCACTGGGCTATCACTGTTTTTTTTGAACACAAACATCCTTCTATACCTACCTTAATAATGAAAATAGATCTAGAAACCAATATTTCATTACAGTTTCATTTCAATATGTAACGTACTAAGTACTTAAATCACAGCGAAAGACAACCGTTTCGGAAACGTAAATACTGGGTCTAGTATCAGTGTTCACTATTCGAGGGGTCGTAAAGAAGTTTATTGCAACACCACTTTATGGCGTCGGTTCTCGCTAATGTCGACTTGGCCATAACCATACAGCAAGTGAGCTTATGGTCATACGCTTGAACTTGTAGATATGAAACAAATAGATATTACACAAAGTAACTGGTGAATCGTTAGGATTGTATTATAGTATCTCTGCCTACCTCTCCTACGAAATACACATAATACAATAAAATAACAGAATCCACTGCAAGTGCTTAATTTTTAATCAACGTAACTCATTAAGTGGTTTATTTCATAACTTTTAACATTCCCCTTATAATCTTTTAAACGATTAAATTAACAAACACCTAACTAATTTGATCCAATTTTGAAAATTATCAACGGAATTATGGACTTTAAATTAACTACACCGCGAGCCATACGCAATTATCGTCAACCTGATTCAATATTACGTAATGATAACATACCCGGGCGTTGTGACATACAATTTAATTAAATGCTGTATTATTATTGTTATCCTCTCTAATATCCCACAGGGCATCTAAATTGATAACATAATCACGTTATGTCATTTGTGTTAAATCGATACACCACCAAGCGTTATGAAATTAGTGAACTGTTTCAATACAAAACTAGAACTCAGAATGAGAGCAGTTAATGTCATAGCAAACTACGTTGAGCAAATGTAAATTGGTGTTATTTACTTATTAAAGAACATCATACAGAACTTCCAGGTGTTCTAGAATATCCATGACGCTTTCCTACATCTGGAAAATCGGCTTGGAGACCAATATATGGAATGAGCTACTGCTTAGAAATGAACTTCAATGTGAACACACTAATCAAAATAAGTATAATTTCAAATACTGTAAGTAAATAAACAAATAACTTTATTTTAATACAAGAGAAATTATGTTAGAATTGGATTATTCTAGGGACGTGATATGAAATCGCATACCTGCCTTAGTTAGGTTTTGAAATGTACATCGTTTAACTCTGAAAAATATGTTTTTCCCACGCGCGGCGGATCAAAGAATTTCTATACAGCGGAACAAAAACGTATTCAAATTCCGTAATCGTGTTACGTGCCTTTGCTAGAATTAATTACTTCATCATTTGCTTATTCTTAAACGTTGTTATTGTCGAATATTTTTTATAATTCTCCCTTTTCTAGCTACAACAAATGAAATGTTTGTATTTTTTAATTCAAATTTTAAAAAAATATAAATTGCACCTCATTTAAAAGTTAATTTCTAAATCTACGTCATAAACAAAAGGTATTCCCATAAATTTCAGAAAACACAAATATGTACTTTACACATACATGCATAAAGTTGAATATATTATAAAAGAGAACAACCATATATTTGAATCTACGTTTTTTACATTTTTATTTTAATTACATAGCATAACTAAACGTTAAATTTGCATGTTATGTCGATAATCATTTAGTTTCGGGGGATATTTAATAAAAAAATTGAGTTTCAGTTCTAAAAGTTAAGGTTTAAGTCAAGCAACCTTTAGTATTTATTACGAGTAACTCAAAAGCTAGAAAACATTAATTGCAGTCTTAATGAAGTTATCTACTTTCATGTTGCTGCATATCTACATGTATTCAACTTGTTACATAGACTAAGAATCTTCAACCACATTGTTACTGTGTAACTTTTTATTTTTTATGTACGTACCAACACCGTAAGCACTAGCTCAAACTGCGAGCGCTATTGAATTGAACTTTTTAAATCGAACTAAGTCTAAATTGCCAAAATCAATATTATTTTTGTAAATGTTGTTCGCAAAAATTCAAATCGACAGCAGTCATAAAATATGCAATTCAAAGGCCCGGATGCAAATTAGCTAAAAATAAACAGTAGGTAAATCTTGAATGGGTACGTTATTTAAATGTTCTTATCACAATTGAATGCACCCAACAAGATTAAATTTAATAAATAGATTAAGAAGTTATATTTTCGCTGGGCCAATCGTGTACGTACACAGTTGGTATTAAAACGTCTATTACAGGAATTCTTTACGACGATTACCTATATTTTTATGAAAGTTATTTCGAGTGCAGTTTCGCCAACAATTAATATAATTTTGATAATATTCCTTTGCCTTATAATTTGCACATACTCGTAAATAGGAAAATAAGACATGCCCAACTCGTAATTTTAAATGTTTACAAATTACATACAAATAGTAGGTATTTGCGGATACTGCAGAGCAGATCGCGATTTGGGAAATGTAGTGTAGAACGGCCTAAGTTGATGTGTAGTAACGATCGGTGAAAGGTTGCAGGCAATTACGGTAATGACAGTAGGCCTACCCAGCAGTAAATTAAGACAAATTGATGACAATGATGATGATAAAATATTTATTGACAGCGGAATTATTTTTTATACCCATATCACCTTATTTTATTATTATTAATATCATTATTTTATAAGTAATTTAGTTTTATTATAATTTCTATCTAATGATAATCATTTTTATATTACCTATTATCGTTGGTCGTGTTGGTTGCAAGCGTGACTACCGATCAGGAGGTCCTGGGTTCTGGGTCCGGGTCGGGCACTATAAGATTTTTCTGATTTAGGTTTTCCAGTGCTGGCCCGGAGCCCGAAAATGTGCCCAGGACATAGCAATTAGCTCACCACCTATTCCATAGTGTTATGTAAACGTAACTTATGAAACGTGAGAGTGTTTTACGTTCCTCTGCCTACCTCTTCGGAGAATACAGAGGTGACGTTACTTATAATTTTTATACCTATATTACACAGTTTTGTTGCAAGAAGGATTATCTTAACAAAGATAGATAATAAACGAATGAGATAACAGTAACAAGCACAAGTGTTCCGTTGGTGCACGCGACCTAGCTCGTAAACCATCTAACTATTAATGGCACGCTCCGGTTAACGTGGTATTAATAGTTGTACTTAAACGCGAAATGACCCCACTGAGCTACGAGGTTATTACTTTACGAGATATAAAAAATACTGCCGGTTATCCGATTGTTCCGCAGCCATAATTCTTTTCTTACACCAGGAACTTAGTGAACTATGCGACGATTTATTGTGGTGTTTAGGCATTAATCGAATTTTTGCGTAAAAGCTGACCATATATTCTAAAGCTAAGGCTTGACAAGGAGCGAAACATTAAAGACTGTTCATTGAAATAGTAAACATCGAAAAATTTACTTCCGGTAACGCCTCACCGGATGCTCTTCTTGAAACCATCATCCGCACACATACAAACACTAGTAGACACACAACTAGATAAACACAACAATCTATACCAGATAACCAACTTGACCATTTGAATATCTAATAGACCGGGGCTTGGATCGGTCATACAAATGTCCAATACACATGTAAATTTATTGTAATAAATTCAATACCTAATTTATCAAAAGCTCCCCCAATATTATATGCACATTCTGTACAAGACTGTATAGATATATTTGTATTGGTGCCACCTACACAAAAAGGATGTAAACATACATAAAATATTACAATAAATATAATTATTGCATATGTAGATACTAGTTTACGGTAACACATGGTTTTTGGCGGAGATAGTACAGAGGCCTCGTTATAATCGGTGGAGCTCATGAAGAAGTACGTCATATAATTCCTAAACACATCCGTACATATATAATGATATATATTGATAGGAAATGTTTAACACTAAAATAAAGATATTGAAATGTATGTTCGCTAAACACATGACTGAACAGTTGAAAAATTTTATATGTAACCTCATCTTGTTTAAAGCTAGAAATCATTTTTGAGGATCGTGTAAATCTAACACATTAATTAGTATTATCCGCTCACGATCTAAATTTAAATTCTTATACAATGAGATAAATCCTCCACATTCTCTCAAACAACCCTTATCAGGAAGGCGTGAAAAGGGTTCAACCCTCAGGCAAATGTCTCAACACCACCAAGAATATTAAAAAGCCTTTATACCAGATTAAATGTTTAATTCAATATATTAAAATCTAAGTTTGAAAGCAATATGAAATACTCGTACATGGATGACGTAATTACATTAAGAAACAGCGGTATGTGCAAAAAATGAAGCAATATTAAGATCAGTGAACCGATATAATATGGAAACCAATTGAAAACATAATTTTGCAAGAGAAGAGTGAATGTACACTTTCATCCTCATTATCAGCTCATTATCATTATCATGTCTTTGTTACCCCTCCGTCTTCTTCCAATACTTCATATTAATACAGCAATTTCGTCAGTGATTTTTCCTAAGACTGTATAGTAATTTTGTTGACCTTTCCACAAATTTTAGTACTAGGTAAGCTTAATTTAGGAGCCTCTTGCTATATATCGAAAAGGGTTAGAGGCGCCATGTGTTCAGCGCACACCCTGTAATGTACTATTAATGATTTATTTTTGTCACATTTTTGGCGAAAATCCAAAACAATATTTATCATAAAGAATAATGTATCTCATTAGCAACCCAATTTGCTTAATGTCAAATGCAGCTGACTCACGCAACTCTAGTGGCTGTTTCAACAAAACCCGCCATTAAAATCACTGGTGCATATTCTCGGAACAAAACAAGACAGGGACTTTGACTTTCTCCTTGTTGTAGCACTCAACAAATCCCTCCATATATTTACACTTACCAGTTTGTTTAGTTTTCAACAGATAAGGATTTATTTCGTCGAAGTTTTCTTTATTAAGCCCCGTCACTATCTAAAACAGTCACCGAACGAGGGGCGTGCGTTTTATGGTGACATACTGAGACCCCATTTCGTTACTTTCATGGTACACTTACAAAGTAAAGCACTGTAACAAATCTAAATTGCAGCAATTTATTTTCGTAATCAGTCACTGGAGACAATTTTGTTCACGAGATTACATTAATCAATGCAGTTTCCATCAATGACTAGATACATACATTTAACATTTGTTTTTCGGTACATTTTCGACGTCTTATTGGCTACCCAATTTCCGATAGATGTTTTACTCTCTACGTTTACCTATCACCTGGAAGTCTATAAACGACAATATTTTGAATAGTTACGATGTATTAATGCTGTATGTTTTAGTAATCGTTTTTCATAGGCAATGAATGTACACACAACGAATTTCACTTCCATGTCACAGATATTTCGATCATTCTTGATAATGGTCACAGAAGAGCTATGTAGAAACCTCATTTTCACGTAAGACATTTGGTGAGGAGAGTTGCCATATATGTTCACTAGAAGGCCTTAAGTGAAGCCTATATCTGGGAATTGACTAGATATCTGCTGATCATAACGATAGCACTACATTTTCCGATTGGATAAAAAACCACCAAGTACTTACTGGTAAAATATTTATCCGATAGACATCGGTCAGTTATTTTTGACATTCTCTGATATCGTATTGTTCAGCTTTGTCATGTTATTGCAAGCATGAGGACTCTACTTCATTTGTAAATAAAATACGTCCGGTCATATCTAGTATATTTTAATATGTTAAAATCCAAAATACACTAAATTTTACGTCAATTTATTTCGTGAATTGTCTTGAACGATATATTTGACTTCAGATATACTGCCAAACAATGTAATATTTAAGCAATCATACGTACGTATTATTGTAATATACATAAGTGAGAATATTCGATCACAATTTGGCACGATATTAAATAGTTAAATAAGATCAGTCGTTCATAAACAGCGATGTATTGACTCTGCTTTATCATGCTCTGTTGTATTGGAGTTGTATTTTCGTCATTCAAATCATACCTCGTTACCATTTATTCATCACTAACCAAAACTACAGTCTTGAGTATGTAGAATATTAATACAAAACAACATACATATAAATAAAACATCTGAAGAAAAACTCGAGGGGCAATAACAAAGACAGTGTCTCAACAAGACGTATCACATCTCCTATTTTGAATTTCGTCCTCTGAATTTCTCCCTATCCATTATATTGTCGGAGAAAATTCACTTACAACTATGTTTTTTTCACATCACATTAAATCAACTTTGTCTTGTTTTTATTAACTCGGTTAGATTAATGTTCTGTGAAATGTTTCCATTTACAATCACTTACTCGTATATATACATTTGGTGATGATTAATTTATGATCGGTATATAATCATCCTATATACGAATGGAAACATCTCTGCAAGTAACTGTTAAATCATTAATCTAGATTATTTTAATACAGGTTAATGATTATAGCATCTAAGTATAGATTGAAATTATTGAATCAAAATTTAAGCTTTTCTCCAATTAATTCTAAAATCACTTCGTACTGCAGGAATAAAAATTCCTACAAGCCTGATATTTAAAGTGATTAGATATTCGTTTAAAAACAGCTTTCGTTTCCCATACGTTATTTCCGTGGTACATACATAGAAGGGGCTCATTTTTTCATCTACATTGAATTTTAAGTCTTTAAGTTAATCTTCTGATCTGATCCCAAAGAAAGCATCAAGAAAGCTTGTATTATGGTAACCAGACAGCTGATTAACTATATATGTATGTACGAGTCGTACATATATTGACATACATCTTTTTTTACATCCTGACCCAGAACAAATACATGCACTGATAAAAAAAGTTTATTCTGGATTAGAATTGAACGCACGACCCCTGACACAGCAGTTAAGTTTACAAACACTGAATTCTAGACCAACGGGCCAGTGAAAATGATTTTATTTTATCATCTTTACCTAACAACCACTGTTTGTTTTTGTCCAGCGGACTTCAACGTCAGCTATGTGTATTTAAGTTATTACCAGATACTCCTACCTCAATTATCTGTTTAACTAATTTTAATTATTATTACTTGAGACAATGTCAAAACTTGTAACAAGCAATGCTGGAATAACCAATTGATGTATTAAAACATCACATAAACAATTTACATATATGTATATGATAATATGGTAGGTAAGTACCTGTTTAAAAAATAATAATTTTTTATTATCTTTCGTTTGTGAAAAAAAATTATAACATCAAATATTTTGAACATGTACGGCAATGTTACATTACAGAAACCAGACGAATTAAACATATGTACGTTGATATAATTGATGCAACATGTGATATCAATCTTAAAAATTATATGAGAATGAATGAAAATAAAACAAGTTTCTTGAAATTATATTTTTTTTTACATCAGATGAGTATTATTAAAAATCTTATGGTTGGTTACGCAGGTAACTAAGTTACTGATAAGTATTTAGAATTAAGACCACGTTTTTGTTCTTCAAGAAAGTTGTAATTCGATTGATTAAAATGTTAACGATTTGCTTAGTATTGTCGCGGGAATATAATTTGTGACCTTTATCGTAATAATAACAAGTAACTTTACTGATAGTACTTAATAATTATAACTAATGATAAATAATCTAAATAATAATCACAGGAATGCTATTGATTTTTTTGACATACATTAATAACATTATTATTATATTCGGTTATATTCAATTTTATTAATTATTGAATTTTAATTTTTAATTATTCAATGCAATCAATTCAAGTGGATCATAGTTATATCGGTAGACACCATTATTATGAAACATAAACGTAAAATAAACATTATCCTAACATTATCGCTTACAGAAACTTTGGTCTTGTCCATGTTGAATCATGTATTGAATTTTACCGAAGTATTACCTATTTTAAGTCTGAAACGTGCTTACATACAACTTCTGCTCATAAATTTATAGAAACATATAAAGATGGTAGCGAACTACATAAAAATGAGATCATCATTCGTACGTGACCCGCACGCGGTCCATCGCAATAAAATCTGAAAATGTTATCACAAGGATTCGTGTCTCTCGAATGTGTGCTACACTATTATATAACAGTTCAAATTCCCCGATGGACAGGAGGAAAAAACTCTGAAATATTTCTACACACTAAGATGTAATTGAAAAATACGTATACCTAATTCCGAGATGTACATAGGTATATGATGGTTAGTTTAAAAGGATGATAACAGGCGACAATATATCAAGACTTTGATGAAATTAAAGAGATTATCGAAGGTCGCCAGAATCGTACTTAATGAAAATCCTTATACTCTATCAATCCCTAAGAGGCTATAGGCATGAAAATATGATCCACTACAAGAAAATCTAAGTTAAAAAAATCCAATAGTGATCAACCCGGAATTTGAACACAGGTCTTTTCAATCGGCGGTCACGCTTGCAACCAATATGGCCAACGAGACAGTCAATCAGATATCTGTTTCAACTTATATGTGTACGTAAATTAATTTCGAAAAATTAAAATACAATTATACCTTTTTTTTACAAGTACTTGTACATCAAAAACAAAATGAAGTATAATGCTCATAAATCTACTTAAATTTATGAGCATTCTGCTTCGTTTTGTTCGTATTGTGAGCTGAAACAGGTAAAAAAATTTTGGTGTCAGAGGAGTTCCTTGACCTGTTCTGTACTTTATTCTTGGAAGAACTAATATCGTTATTTAGAGACAACAGCATTGTACAAATGTACCTCTGATTCAATTTAAAGGCACAGACACACTCGTGGCGAATGAGCTTTGTCCTAGAAGGTGTCGTGCCGTTACAAAATTACTTCACGTAGTACTTCACGTAGTTCTTTGGAGACTATAAGTGACTGTAGGCTGCACGTATTCAATTACATCTGATGATCAGTTGCCTGATGTAACTGACTGATTGACTTACTGTTTATTATGTGCTATAGTGGTATATTCTGTCTTCTTATTCTTTAAACATTTTTATCATATTAAACAATTTTCTCAGCGTTTTCATGTAAAAATGTGAGACAAACAAGCAAAGTTCCTTTGGAGTTTTTATTATCATATGTTTAATCTATAAGTACCTACATATGTTTGACTATTAGTAATGTTATTTAACTGAAGTGTTCTAACGTTTACGGTTGAATCGTCACAATAACGAACAAAGTCGATAAAATCTAACGGCGCGTCCGCATTACGTTTTATGGCGCTCGTGTTGCTTATACAAAAAGGGTACTTTTAGGCAACCTTTCAGAAAGTCTGCGTAATCTGTAATCACACATTTAAAATGCATTAACAGTCAAAAATTTATTTACTGTCTACCCTGACCCCCTGAATAATATGTAATCACTCTCAATGCGGACCCTTTCTATGATTACATTCTATTTTTCTATGATTCTATGTATCTATGATTCTATTCTATGATTCTATGTATTACATTATGAAAATTGTAATACATAACAGTTTATGTATTACAATTTTCATAATGTAATACATGTTATACAACTTGTTACGTATCACATTATATATAATATTTTACACCACTATCTCCAGAATATTTCGATATTACTTTTAAAAATTTTGGACAGTTTGCGCACAAATACCGCCATGACCTGATTCGGCCGGCAGTTTAAGGTATCGGTCTGCTAAGCCTATTACACATATTTATATAACGAGAGAGATTGTATCTTGAACTTTCCGGCGTGCAAATTGTCTACTTGTGTAAATTTTCATGTTAGCTGGCTAACAGTTGCACAGTACCTACGTAGTTATCCTTGTCAGTCTATTCCCATCCACTACATGACATAGGTTTCTATAAGCACCCCAATTCGCTCGATCTTCTACTTTTTGCATCCAACCGTTGCTAGTTTCCTTGGGTATATCCTCGTTGGTTACCTTGGGCTCCAACAAACCGGACGGCGTCCTACGCTACGCATAATATACACTACGTATACTTTCGCTACGCTATTAATCTCAAAATGGGACTAACACATTTTTCAGCCCTACAATGTCGGCTCGGCACAGGTACAATTTACTTCAAATATCAGGAGCATATGTGAATGATTCACCCTCATATACGGCAGTGATCTCGCGGTATTGAGAATAAATATTGGTTTTTATATCTTCATATGGAAATACGAGTGGATTTATATTAACATATTACATATTTACATACATATTTGTGTAGGTTCTGGATTTAGCGTATTATTGAACATACTGCACTATGTTCAATACGTATCATAAGAGACGTCATCTTACGCATTGAACGTACGAATGGTGGTCTTTTAATTTTACTCATGTACAGATTGCCATTTTCTTGCTAAATTTAATTTTTTCCTTGTATTCCTCCCAGTTCCAGGTCCGCGAATTGTATTTTTTTCCAAAATCATCTCTGTAGCTTTGCGAACGACTTACAGAATATATGGTCAAAGTACATTATTATAAGCTATACTGTGAACCTAGCGATTTGTTTGGAGAAACGTGCTACGCTAATAAAATATAATACGACTTGTATCTAATACATATATGTCTTTCTGTATAGAAATAAGTATTCTTAATATAAAAAAGGTAATTTAAACAATATTATTGACACATTTCTGCGAAACACAATTCTACACATTTCTACAAGCAAACGCTCTACGGCAAGTCGAATACAGGGCGCAATGGCGCTTTTTGAGGAAGCAGTGATGGTCTGACGTAGGCTTATGATGATCAACATATTTTATTACTGTAATATTGATAAAACTTTTTACGTAACAAAATGATCAAAGCTCTTCGGTCAAAACAAAATATAATTCGATCGAATGAAAATGGGACACGTCGAACGCAACCCACTCACACGCTATTGAGGAAACGTTCCATCAAACCTTTGCGTTTGTTTTGCCTCAGCTCTCCTTAAGTACAACTTGCAGGACCTAGAAATCATACTCATATGTTTCGTGATAGTTCTACCGTATGATATTGATGTCTCACACGTCGCTCGTGTTAAGATTAACTACGAGTATGTAGTTATGATGTTTATTTTCTTCAGGCACTCCTTGTATACATAAACGTTATATCATGCCAATCTGCTAGGTGCGGGTTTAATAATATACATTCAAGCATGCTGCTAGCATAGAATAAACATTTATAGATACTCTGACTCTAACTGTATAGGAAGCCACTGACCCTGGAAATATGACCACGACCACTCTGTCAAGGGTGTAACGCAAGAGAAGAACATACTCTATAAAAAAACCTCAATTACGTGTCACTATAGAATATGTGGTGAGTATATTGCCATACACTGGGCACATATCCAGACTCCGAGCCACTATTAGAAAATCTAATTGTAAATTAGAAAACTAATAATTCCCTACCCGGGATTTGAACACAGGTTCAGGGCGAGAAACGAATCAGTAAACAACATTTACTAACATTAGGTTTCATAATATATGAAAATAAAAATACTTATTACTAAAAAAATGTTTTTTTTTGTCGTTTCTCTTATGTAAATACTTAATTTCCATGACCGCATTTCATCCGTTTATTACGTTTTCGGTTTTACAAAGACAAAAACAAAACTCCAAATACTTTGTTCATTTGCGTTGCGAAGAGACAATGGGGCGATCTTAAAAATGTACTTCGCTTTAATGATGTACTTTACATTATATATTAACACGATAAGTATTGGGATTTGAGTAAAGCAATATCAATGTTACAAAAAAGTTGTATTTCTTATCATTATATACAAACAGAAATAAATTCACGTGCAGTACGAATTGGTAACTATTCGATGATTGCTAATTATTTTTCGAAGATTTAATGCCTTTCCGCACAACAGAAAATTAAACATACCGTCAATATTTTCACCCCCTCTCCTATGGAGCTCACAGAATACGCAACTCAAAGTATTTTAGTGTCAGATTACGTGCCTAAACATTACATACATACATGTATTTTATTATAAAGACAGCGAAGTCGCGCGTGTTTCGCATTTATTTTATATTTCCCATTCCCCAATTTGATTGTGTCTCTAACGTGCCACGGCTTAAACGGGGGATACATTCAATTTCAAGTGTCGTTATTTAAATAAACACAAAGGTACTTCCTTCCTAAAAACACCATGAGTTTAGAAGATGAAAGGATACTCCCATTTATACAATGGTCCATTTTAGTATTTATATATATTGGGATTGTATGTACAGTACATAAAGGTGTACCTTCGCCAGCACAAGAAGCAGGGATTCGGAACCTTATTCTGACAGGAGACCCGTGTCAAACAGGAACGGAAGTTATTGCAAAATTTGTGCCAAGTCCAGTAAAACTGATTTACAGCTTACAATACATATGTACGTATAGAAAAGTAAAGGACCTTTTTAGTATTAAACATTGCTATCGCTTAGAGTTCTCCATAATAATATATTATCTAAGGTGTATTAAGTCTATCGACCTGTACATTATCAGCGCTAGAGAAAATGTCGCAATAAAGAGTTTAAACAAGTTATATACAGTGACATTTCCTATTCATAAAATTCCGTTAGCATTAGTATTACTAGTAATACTGTATAGAAGTATCTGATACTTTTACACGTAGGTACTCATATCGATACTATAACCGCCACTTGTAACCGTTGTCCACTCACTCGTTACTTTGTTTACCTAAAAACAATATTCGGGAATTTTAAAAAACTAATATTAATTGTGTAGTACGTAATAATTGTATAACACGTATTGTGTTATAAAATGTTAAAAACCTATAACTTCTGATGTTACCAAGTAAATAACCCAGCAAATTCAACCGAAAGTTTGGTGACCTC
This sequence comes from Jemadia pseudognetus, assembly GCA_018244755.1. Taxonomy (NCBI): domain Eukaryota; kingdom Metazoa; phylum Arthropoda; class Insecta; order Lepidoptera; family Hesperiidae; genus Jemadia; species Jemadia pseudognetus. The sequence continues at coordinate 13,887 of DWTO01001401.1, forward strand.
TTTATCGCCACGTCACGTTCATTAGAATAACACGCGACAATCTCCTCTCGACTGTGTCTCGTAGAGTGGCTGACGTGCGCTGAAAACAAATTGGCCACGATGTTGTGCTAATGTGCACGCGCCTTTACATTTTATGGCTTATTCGCGCGGAGGCTTGTTGAATGTCGCGCGAAGGCGTAAACGATAAGCAATGAACATTGTCGAAACAAAGACACTGATACTGTTCTAAGTGATGGCAATGTAAAGCGAATTATTACGATTATTATATAATTACGGTGGATCCGTTAGTTTGTAAGCGGAAACACCTCACGTGCCTTTTCTGAATTAATCACTCTTGAACACAACAACGGGTTGGGAGATTTCTGACTTCACCAGTTACTTACATCCATAAATATTCACATTCTATATTTGTGTTGTGATTCTACTCAACTTCCAATATTTTTAAATGTCCGTTTTAACCGCCTTTCTTAACTTAGCCGCCTACTAAAATATTTTCTGATTATGTTCATCGTTCTTAAATATCGATTTCACCCCAGGTCTCAGCTGATTAGAAATTAAGGATCACATTTACAATGAAAACTTACTACATAATTTTTTTATTGTATAACTTCGACAGGGGCTTCAATAACATTATATTATCAAACTTTTTGTCAAATTTAAACTAGTTTGTCGCTGAACCTACGCATGCATGTGTTTGATGGGTACGCCTGGGTTGGATGGGTCCGCATGGGTATGATGGGTACGCATGGGTATGATGGGTACGCATGGGTATGATGGGTACGCATGGGTATGATGGGTACGCATGGGAATGATGAGTATGCATGTGTATGATGATTTGATAGAAGCCATGCCGATTGTTTTCTTTCAATGCCGTATCTCGATAACTATTTATTGCATTATTAAACGCAGCTACAATATATAGTGTGATACCGTTGTGTAAATATTTCTATATAGTACATACGAATAAGAATTAAGCCGTCTTGACTAACATTTATTATTCATGGTCTTCAGTGAGGACCTCTGCGGAATGCCCAATCTTACTCAGCATTCAAGATTGGGAAATCTAAAAAAAACTCTCTCTCAACCCATCACTGGCATATGAAAATAAAATTATGTTTTAGTCTACTTTAAGGCTAATAGATGGAGCATCTTTGATAGATGTGATCAATGAGGAGCGATAAATCATCGAAGATTAACACGTGTTCGCAGAAATACGTTAGAAATCTTGTGAACTTGTGCGGTATTGGCAAAACACGGTTAATATTATATTCTCTGTTATTAATATACATACCTATGTAACTGATATCAAATTAAGGCGTAAATGATAAATAAGTTCCGGATAAAACATTTGTTATAATTATATTACGTTATGCCCAGAACTGCGACAGTTCATTCTTGCTTCATACTGCTATTGATTAATATTATTATTAAGTTATCCCAAAACTTCAGCGATATACTCGTAAAGTTATGGGATGTCACGTAGAGAATTTTGTCAATCTAATTATGTTCGAGTATCAAGAAAATACTTTTAGAATTTTCTCGATCTTAATCATTTCAAGTATCAAGAACTTTTGTGTGGATCTCATTAGTATAAACATCTAGAAAGCTCTTCTAATTGCACAGTTATTATAAACTGTTATATCATTATAATAGGCAGTAATAAGGCGCGTTTGCATGATGTATTGTGAATATTTTCAAACGATACAAACACGTGTAGAAATAAAATATTTACATACCTATAATTAAATTCAAGATAGTATCCACATTTACGTGGTGCGTCATTGGATAAATTCGGATAAAGGTCCCTGAGTGTAATCTAAAAACGTGCTCGGACGATTTCTATGGAAAATTCCTGATTGCGATGTTGTTTTAGGCGAATCTAAATAAAAGCGAAGTTAAAAACAAAACGAGTCATAATATCGATATTTGTTGAACAAATTAATTTTCTTTATACACAAATTGGTGTATGACGCAGATTGCGTATGAAGCCTCATTACGTCCGTACACAAAAGTTTTTGTACATACAGGGTGACTCTAAATATTACACATTGCTTGGTATCTGATGTGTCCGAACGCGAAGCTGAAGAGCAAGACGAATAATATATTTAAATTATTCATACATTTCCTAAAGAAAGTTTGTTCCTCCCAAGTCGCGTACCTACATAATTGTCTTCATAAGCAAATGCCAGAAAACCATTAAAAAACATTAAATCGATCGGGTTTTAAGGGGACCATTAGTTACTCATTTTCTTCCAGATGCAACAATAACGGAAGATTTTGAAGTTTATACAAAGTTATACTAATGATAGTCACAAAACAATACTCAAACAGAACAACGTATGGGAAAGTATCATTATCGTATCATTCAGATTTGTTTTACTTTATTTATTTATTCCTCACCTTTTTTTTTTTGTACCGCCTCACACATCTCTTACTGCCCAAAGGTTGACTGGCAGAGAATGCTTTTAGCATTAAGTCCGC
>DWTO01001402.1:0-16361 GCA_018244755.1 Jemadia pseudognetus
GTTGTTTTGAAAATATATTTCATGTACACAATTGATCTCTCTACAGATTTATTATAAGTACCTATAGATGAACGAAAAAACTATTTAACTTTGGCAAAAAATAATATTAGAGGGAATTATAATACTAGAAATAAGGACAAACTAGCTATACTGCGCTTTCGCTTAAGTGAGGTGTCTCATTCTTTTATGGGATCTGTATTTGCTGTTACAATAAAATACCACAAAGCACATAAAAACCTTTCAAACAAAAAAATTAAATCTATTATTAAAGCAAATCTTTGTAAAAATGGTTATTACAAAGTACCTAAATGATTATTTAAATGATAATCATGCTTGGTGTGATGTAACTCCAGCTCCACAATAAATTATGTAGCTTATTTTAAAAGATGCAATAGCACACCTATGGAGTTCCTTTCGCCGCTTCTTCTCCATAGCGAGGCATCTTGTGAAGTGTTGGTAGCATCATTTTGAGGTACAAAAAGTGTTCTAATGAACCAATTTTGAATAAATGACATTTGAATTTGAATATAATGTTGGTTACAATTACTGTTGTTTTTGGTGTTGGTGTCAGACAAGGTAGGTAAGTTAATAATCGGTAAATGGGTTTAATTAAGTATTGGTATTCTATCTCAGTAGGTACCTACTCGCAATATGTTCTCGTTCGTATAAAAGTTAATTTGGTAAGAAAAAAATTCTTCCAAGTATTCTCTTATTATTATTGCTAAGTATATAGTAGTGTTCCTTGTTTGTTCCATGTATGTTTATTTGTTTGTATGCACAGATTCTCCGGAGTCGATTTTGCCCTATTTCTAGTGATCAGATTTAATGGAAACTTGGCACACATGTCCAGGGCCAAGGACAATACAATAATTCGATCAAAATATCCAATTATCCTGATTAGGTTCGGCAGGATTCATGAATTTCTTCTTGGATTCTTTACGTGAGAGTAAGAGAGATAGAGCTAGTGCGCGAACTACGTATACTCGCAGTTTCAGACATAACAAATCGAACTAAAAAGCGAAAAATAAATTATAGTTCAAAAACTAAAAAAGAAACGCTTTTAGAGTTAATGTAATTAAAAAGTAAAAAATAATTTTTAATTTAAGAATAAAATTACTGACTAGAAAATTAATGCCACTGTTCTAAAAGCGAGGGGTGCTTTGTATGACATTTTTAAACTAACTCTGCGTTTCGGAATAAAACTAGGGAAAAATTAAAACGATTGAAATTGAGCACCTCAAGCTTTTAGAACAGTGTCATTTCATTAATTTTCTCGTGGTAAGCTGGTGTGAAGATATGTATGTGTGTATAGAGGTGTGGTGTCAATCGATATAATATACATTTTAAATTATAGCATTACATTAAAATTGTAAGTAATGCCTCTATAAGAGCTACATCGATGAACGTCAACATCGTAATGATTTGACGTTTTAGTATCTTATAGTCTGTATTTTAGTAAACAAGTTTTATGTGGCAAAATGTCAAAAACGTCTGTGAATGAGATCAAAAAAACGATTGCGGAGGAATAACAGCTGTTATTGTGTGTTATCAATATACCCCTTGTTATTTGTGTCTACAACAGGTATCATTGTATTTATATTTCGGGTCATGCTAGTAACCTTTAGTTTTAGTATTGTATATGAAAATGAAACAAAGGTAAGTGGGAGAGTGGAATAGTTGCGTAGTATAGATGTTGAGGTTTACGTGTTTCAATTGCATACGGTGTCCTTACAGGACTCGTTCGATACACAATGGAGATGACCTGAACGTCTCAAGTATGTTCGCCAACAAACATGAAGAAGGCCACATCAACGGCGAAGTCCAGATGTATAAAATAAAACCCCAGGAACACTTTATTGAGGCTCAAGTCCAGGAAGGTGACACGCTACAAGCCATCGCTCTTAGGTTTTATTGTCCTGTGAGTAAAGTGGTTTACTTAAATTACCTGAAACTCAAAGAATGCTGTTACCACTTATTAATTAATTTCGTTTGTCAACTAATTGCTTTTTAATGAAGTAATTAATTTGTGACAGTATATATATATATATATATGTTAACAACGATTTTCTAAAATGTCCAAATCATTAATAGTGAATGTACTGCTGACGTGAAGTGTATGGGATATGATCAGGTGAAGTAAATCCTTTTAAATAATACTTGAGTTTCGGCTTGAATTTTGGTCCCGGGTTTTAATTCAAAATTAATGGTGGAGTCACTGTTGTCTTATTCACATTGTGTCACATTTTGTAATAGAGGAAGAAAACATGATAAGAAAATGTTGATAATATGATAGGGTTGACTGTAATGTTCTCTAAGATGCATGAAGTCTGCCGACTCACTCTCGCCTGATGTGGCCCTGCTTTGCCTGTGACCATAACCTTAATGCTCTGCTTTCTGTTAAGATGCTCCTACCAACAGTAGAATAACAGAAAAGATGATGTTGATGAAGACTTAGTAATTCTTCTATTCTTCGTTGAGTCAATAGCTGATTGCAAGTGATCAACAATAGTAGTGAAAGGATTAAATGCAATGTCCAGGGTGTGTGGGGCAGTATAGGCTCCTTTCATGTACTCTTTTTTCTTTCTATTTCCCCCTTTCATGGTCTTGTATTAGGAAATTGTTAATGAATTATGAAAAGGAAATATGAAGAAAGTCCATTCTATACTACGGTCCTGAGGTACTGCTCAATATGTATTTTAAAGTACAATAAATATCATTTCCAAAAGTGTTTTTTACTTATTATCATTTATCAAATTGCAAAATGAAGTTTTTTAAGTTGTGTACTGATATTAAAAATTTGTGTAGTAGTGATTTAAAGAAAAATATGGGCATAAGCTGTAAAATGACAAAGTGGTATATTATCATCATTGAAAACTTAATTCACTTACAGATTTCAGAACTGAAAAGAATAAACCAAATACATAAAGATAATGAAATATATGCAAGACGGACTATCAAGGTGCCCGTTACCCCATACTCAGTGCTGACAGAATTGCTACCAGGAGCACAGCCTCCTCCAGCAATGCCTTCCACGTCCAGTCACAGAGCACGCCACACATATCAGAATGTTCTGCAGCCTCCTGTACAAAACATTGCAACCCTTCTCCGGAACAATGGGCAGGAAAGTATAGATACAAGGGATTGTGAGATTGACTGCAATGCCGTAGTATTGAACAGTAACCTATCACCATCAGTGATTCCATACACAGACTCAGGAGTAACTGAAGCTGTATCTGAAGACACAAAATTATTGCCTGATAAGTGCAATGTCTCTGTGGAAGCTGTGGTTGTGAAGGAGCTTACATCCCATGGAGCAGACTTTGGATTAAAGTGGTTTCATCTAGTGTGCTTTGTTCTTATTCTTGGTGTTGTGTTGCCACTTGTGTACATAATGTTTTATTTAGATAAACATGAACACCCCTTAAATGGGCCATGATCATCTAAGGACTTTATCTGATCAAAGAGCTTTAAGTTATGCAGATATTTTTAACAATCAATTTTATATAATAATGTGTATAAAAGTATACATTAAATTTATGTGTAATTTAAACTACATATTGTAAGGAACATATGTGATTACTAAAATATAGTGTTTTATCATAATTCTGTTTATTCCTTATTATTAATATTCAGCAAAAGCTCAAAGTGGCTAAATGAATGCATTGAAATCTTGATCTAGATAGGTCAGTCTTGGCCTCCCTCGGCACCTGCGTCCATCAACATTCGCATTGTATATCTGCTTCGTCACTCTCTCATCAGCCATTCTCGCAACATGTCCGAACCATCGGAGCATGCCCTTTCTCATTTTTACACCGATACTCGCTTTCATACAAAGCGTGTTCACTACGTCGGCACTAGGAACACGGCGGCGTACTCACACGTGCAGCACGAGCGGCAGCGGCAGGTCGTCGGCCTCGCGCAGGCCGGGCGGCAGCAGCAGGCGGACGCGCGCCTCGCGGTGCGCCTGCACCTGCGGGTGACGACGCTACATTACGCTTCTAATCGACAACTGGAAAATTAATAACAAATACATTATTACGGCTCCACAGCCCCGGCTGTCAAATAGCTATAATAGTACATCCAACATGTGCGAACTCATTTATTCTCGTACCCACTACACCGTCTACCGCTCCTCGGCAGGAATACTCGACTTACGAGTATCTCTCTCCGACGCCAGCACGTTGTCTTGTTCACGTTCAATTGCAAGCCAGTCACATACAATAACAAATGTAATTTACTTAATGAAGTAATTTGTCGATGATCTCTATCTTCCTTATGAGGGACGTGGAGTAAAGATTCAAAAACGTAACATTACGCCAGTAATCCCCGAAGAGTTAGGCAGCGTAATGTAGTACACTCCCACGTGTCCGTGATGGGATGTACAACGGAAGTGAAGTAGTGGCGCTCGCGGCCACTCCGCGAACGAGCCAGTCAATAATAAAAACAATAAAATAATTTCATATTGTTTGTGATTATCATTATCACAATAGCTTCAATTCAAAATATAGCATTAGAGTGAGAGCGAACCTCAACTCTGAAGACTTTGACCTGCGGCGTGGCCAGCGCCGCGAACGTCTGCCGCAGCGGCTGGCCGTCCCACAGCACGGCGCGGCGCGCGCCGCCCGCCGAGCACAGGAACGTCGCAGGGGGACCCGGACCTAGGCACTCCTGAAAACGACAAGAAGTTATGTTTAACGTTCACACACTTAGGGTTCATTGGTGAAAAAGGAGAGTGGTGAAGCTTTGTATCAGTTTGTTATTACATGGTGGTTGCGTAGATCATCGCTGTCGACCCTTACGCAATACATAAGTAGTTTATATGGCCTCTGTGTACATATACTTCGGGCTATGTAAACACAGCATCGTTGCGCGCTTTCGGACTGTTGATGACGATAACTAATTCAACGAATTATGACAGAGCTTAAATTTAAACTCACCTGCACGTAGTAAGTGAAGTTCTTACTAAATATGACTCTATTGTAGAGACAGACGGAGGGCAACGAGTCGTTCTCATCAGCGACGTGGGGCAGCACCGTCGACGTGGGCCAGGTGGGCAGGGACGACGTAGAGTTTTCCACCTCCTGAAATGTAACATTTAGCATTAGTTATGTAATTACGAGCATGAAGCTTTGCATCGTGTGGTATGACTAATTTGCTGCTCGTCTCGCATCTTATTCTTCGAATAGATTGTATCATAACATCACGCTTGTATTTTCTCCAAGGGGTTGATTGAGAACTGTATCATTTCTACTTTCACCAGTGATACATCCTATAGAATAGGGTGTGAGTCTCTTGCCACACACCGAGCATATATCCACATTCCATGCTGCTACTGGAAATTTCAGAATAGAAACATCCACTAATACTTTGCTCTACTCGGAAATAGAACCTAGAACCTCTTATTTAGCATCCACTGGAGCAAACGAGGCAGTCTCATAATTTGTACTGATCAGTTCTTTTGGTGTAGGTACCCGAGATAACTATCTTCCCTCAAAAGCAAATGTCCGACATCCAAGTTCTTAGTAACTTAATCCTTGTTTATGGTGTTTGACACTTTTTGATTAAGAGAAGTTTCTACGCGTAAAATGGCCACAAAATGCTGACAATAGTTTTCAGAACAGATCTTAATAAAATACTATTCTTACCTTTAAATCATAATCATTATCAACCATTTGTTGTCGTTTCACTGTTGCCTTAACTCTTGTCACTCTGAATGGAGGCCCATGGCCAAGTTTGGATAAGGTAGTAAATTGTTTTTAATGAGCTATATTGCTAGTATTGATACCGGTTCGTCAGTTGGTGGCTCAGTGGCGTCCGGCTCGGGCTCGACTCCGGGACAGGTGAGGCAGCGCGGGGCGGGCGGCCAGCTCCCCACGGGCACAGACACTCGGTAAACGTGCCGCTCTCCCGCTTTCTCTGGTGCTGTGCCGATCACATATCTGAAAATGTTTGGGAATTTCCATTTATATTTTACCACTCTATTGTGACTCATATATTATCAGACGTATTTCTATTATTTGGCGATGGCAATATCAACGGGCCGAACCCTCAAGGTGGCGCAACTGTCTTTTCCTGGGTAACAATGTTGGTGTAATCATTTCCAGTAGTACGTTAGCTCTACAGAGGGATGGCTTGCAGTATACATACATGCAGGATCAGGTTGCCTTTCCCTTACTGCACTTATGATTAATGTTACTTTCATTAATGTAATACACTCACAAGAGACGTCTTCTCTCATCCCATCCAACCAGCTGAGTTATTTCAAAGCTTCCCTGAGTCAGAGTAGTCCTGATATCTGCGGTCAGGTGCACTGCATGCCGCCATATGCCTCCCTGGTCGGTGATGGGTGCTGAGGTGAACACCCCACTCTTGCCGCCCACCAAGGCCCCGCCGCCGCACCAGCCGCAGTCGTCCTCCACAGGGTCTGCGCCCAGTCCGGACCAGCGGGTGCCGTCGGATTCATCACGATAAATCTGCGAAATATGTATAACTTAAATACAAATAATAAAAGATTTGATTTTAAGAATATCGAGTAACAACTTAATTATTCAAGTATATAAAAATAAGAGTTCTAAGCTATCCAGAGCTCAAGCTAAAGTCATCGTCATCTACACGTGGTGTACAGGACTACACAACACAAGACTAGAGCCCGACTAATAACATTACAGCGCAGCCTAGCTAGGCACAGCTACTCGCGCGTGCCCGCCGCGTCCACACTGCGCATGCTCAGCATGGGGATTGTGAGCAATAACAATACTAATACCTACCTCCTTTGTAAACGGGGACCTACGTTTGTAAGCAGACTGAGGCAGGACGATAATGATGGTGTTTGTAACATTTTGCCTGGAAAAACACTGTTCGTTGATTACTAATGCGATATACAGTATAAGAACGCACATCCTGGCAGTTGTAGCTCGCGGCGTTGCACACGCTGATGACGGACACGTTCTGCGGACGGTTCAGAAGCAGGACGGCTATTTGACGCTCCGATAGCCAAGTCGTCCAGCGGACATACCAACCTGGAAAGTTTGCAAGAAGGTTTATTGTAGCGGATTACATACGATACCCAGTTCGATGCTCAAATTTTAATGAATACATTTTCTTTTGCGTAATATTCAGTAGTTGATGTCAGAGAAATGTGTAGCTAGTAGATATCCAATCGTCAAAATGGACACTGTACTCGTATATTTGTTTTCACGTTTCTTATCTGGAGGCCTAAGGTGTAGTCGCCTGGCTGTTTATACTCCGACAAACATGCTAAAGATCTCTTGAAGGCATTAGGAGGGCACCGGTGCGTTCCGTTGGAGATCTCAGAGTCTTTGTACTGTTTTCTCCCGTATTCCGGAGGATGTTTTAGTGCGGTAAAAGTCCCACATAACCCGATGTCGCTCCCAAGGTACCGGGTACATTTTGAAGGTTGAAAAAAAGGTTTCTTCAAGGTAATAAGGGGAATAAGTTTTTTCGAGGCGTGTGTGATTCATCGTCGAATATAATAGCGGCGAAAAATTATAAAAAAAATGGTTTAAGTAGTGAGGGTCGATGAACAATAAATGTTTCTTGTTTTAATTGTGCGCTTTGACTTTTGTTTTAACTTGTATCTTTTTTGGCTATACCAATATCCTATTCTCAATTCTGTTTCTTTATGTTTTTTTCGCAGAACGGGAAGCCTCAGAGCTCCGAGCAGCCGAGAGCTCCGAAAAGTACTGCACTCTACAAAAATGCAGACATGCATTCAACTATTGTTATCGTCAAAGTGGCAAACTCGAGCCAGCGTCGAAGAGTTGTGACCTAATTACGACGTCTTGGATTTTCATGGTCAAGATTTTTAACTAGAAACTACATGAGCTTATAATTATGATGAACTATTTTGAGATCCTCATGACACAAAAGAGTTAAATCAAAATGACATTCATTAAAGTACGTAACAAATACATATGTATATTGTTGTTAAATGTTTCGTGGGTGTTACACATTATTAAGAATTAAGCCGGGTGGACTGACGTGTGTTTATGTGGACCGGACTAGTCGGGCCATCCCGAAAAAACACACGTGAGTCTAGCCCGTTTAATTCTTAACAAATACATAAGTATATAGAATTATTCTATATGTCAGGAACAGTGGTTAAAATTCAGAGGAAATTCTAAGCGTTATCATAAATATAGATATGTCAATTGACCCGGATTTATGAAATTCGGGAATTCTGGAAAACTCTAGGACCACTTCGTCAGAGAGGTCACACCTGAATAAGCGTATTACGAGGATGGTACCGCGTGATCTGAGGATCCAATACGCTCTGGATTGAGGAGGCGACAGAGCGAAATTGCGGCTCTAAGCTATTCACTCAGCAGCTTAGAAGGGGTCACCTGGCGAAGTTCACCACACATAATGGGGAACTGTACTATCAAGGCCGGAGGTTGTCGCCAAGATCAAGAACTTCTAAGGCCGATTGTACACTGCACGTGCTTCTCGTCCTTAGCGAGATAATCACGATACAAAAGCCACCCTGACGCAACACTTGGGAGACGACCTGCCTGATGTCAGCCAAGACGAGATTAAAACAGTTTAATAATGGAATAGGCCCTGGTGACGACGGAGTCACTGTAGAACTCCTAAGGGCAGGAGGAGCTTCTGTCCTGCTGATATTGTAGAAACTTTTAAACTCCGTCATTCATAATGGGAGAACGCCAGAATTAATTCGAATACGTAACAGACGTATCGCTGTAAGTATGAGCGATAGGGCATTACGTCTACGCTCGAACGTGAGCGAGATTAGATACGTCATAGAGCTCTGCAATTATTGTATTATTTGCTGAAATTAGTGTTAAGAATGAATACCATTCAGCTATTATAATGTTTTACAATATAAATTGAATATAATAAAGTCAACAAATTATAAAAATGTTTGGACATATTTTTAATGTATTTGTAACCCATTTGAAGTAGGAATTAAGATGAATAAAAATTGGTCATTTATTACCTTTATCGATTTGCGATGTGAACTGGATGGCGTGGGAGAACAGGAATTTCGGTGTTTTCAAACTGACGACGTATACTGTCACCACTGGGTTATTTGTGTTCACCTGAACATATAAAAAAAGGATCCTTTTGCGCATAAGAAAATCTAAGAAAGGTTTTAACATAAACAATACTGTGTGAAACAATGTGAAAACGAATTGCTCACTCCACGGGTTTGTAAACTGGACAAGTAAGTATATTATTTATTGGTTGGTAACTATCAAAAGCCGTAAAGTTTCTTCTGCGCAATAATTGCACCTCAATCCGTCGGAGTGCAAATATTCTAACCTAAGTTTATTTTAAATAGATAGCCGTATTTACACCTATCGTAATCTTAAAGATTATTTATTGCAACTTACCTTAGGATACCTCAATGTTCTGATAGTGGGGTAGGCGGGTGGCTCCGGCTGGTCCAGGCCGTACCAGGCATACTTGTGTTCCTTGACCTGCGTGTCGTTGTATGTAGCGTACATGAGGGTCTGGCCGTCCGGACTGAACCACAGCGCGCGGTCCAGGCGAAGGACCTCCGTCTCGTAGAGAAAATCGGGAACACCATTGAAAATAACTCCTGGAACACCTGGAACATAAAATCAACATGGTTAAAGAATTCTTGAAGGCGGTAGAATGATGTACTTCTGGAGATTCATATATTTTATTACGAATTTGATTTAACTAATGCTTGTCTGAATTTGCTGTAGAAATCTGTACCTATATTCTGATAAGTCCACAATTCGTTTTAAGTTTCAGTTAAACTAAATTTTAGTTTCATTTAGATGAGCTACTTTAATAAATTGTTTTTTTATTCCGTTCTAGAACGCTGGTGCCGCAAAGGTTACTAGGTTCGTTTTTCTACATGACAGGATAATTCTTTTGAACGTGAATGCCTTTTATGCTTATGTTGCGTTACCTTTACTCTATGAGAGGATACGTTGGGCAATAAAGGCCGCTGTATGGTAGACGCTGTATAGTAGACGTAAACTGATGTTCCATTATTAAATGCTTACGGAATTGCCTTTGGCATTTCAGGTCAGTGGTTTGGAAATCATATTTAAAATGAAGCTGTGCGTATAGTTACCGGGTACAATTAAAGAAGATCCGGTGCGTGTCGCTTTAGAGAACTATATGTTGCTGGAAGTTTTTGTAATGACCTAAAGGTTTTCGTGTTTGGAAAGTTTTAACATACGCGAATTCACTATATCATATTCTCCAATACGCGAAAACATGTCTGAAAGTTGATTAATACGCACCTAATATTCATATTATGATAAAGCAAGAGTTCAATCAAATGGGCCGTGTTCAAAATTCAACCATATCGCCATTTTTAAAAACTGCACGGCTTAACACAACGCACATCCGGTGAATTTACATAACGACACCTTTTGTGCTATTTTCATAATTCGTCCAAAAAAGTGAAATCGGTTCAATATGGCGAGTGCCATTTGGAATTCAGTTCACGTTCATCGCTGAGCGATACAAGCTGGGATTTAAGGATCGTGTCGTATAGCCAATGAGGGACTTGTAGTGAACTGCTGGAACTTTTCAGTTTGCCACTTTATTGCTGTCAAAATTTGACGACTGATATCTTTTACTCATTTATGTGTCTTTGAGGATAAAAAAAACGCTAATCCCCTAATGAAGCTGTCGGACGTTCTACGGTGTTCGATATTGTTCTGTTTCCACCTTGCGTAATACTTAACCATGCGACATAGCACTGCTTTATGGATATACAATCCTAAAAACATACATACATCTATGTATTGTATGTAGTTATGGAAATGAATGTAAAAATGTTTGATTAATATATAATATAATAATAATATCTCTGGACATCCACACGCGGCCACCTGATCCCAAAGTGAACGTCAAGAGAGCGTGTGGTCTGGTAACCAGACAGCTGATAAACTACATATGTACATATAAAAATATATACTTAGATATGTTTTTATTTTTTTGTACACCCAGACACATAACAAATACTTGCGCTCATCACACAAATATTTATTCTGTGTGGGAATTGACTCCACGACCCCCGGTGCCACAGTCAGGTTCACTAACCACTGCAGTAGCGGGCCGGTCATATACCGTCACATCAATTATTTCACTCATCGTTTGTGGAATTCTTCCTATTGAGGGTACTCAGCATTTGATGCTTCCCTGCCCACCCCGTAAGGAGACGGGTGTGAAGGTGTTACCTAGAAGGCAGTATTACCGAAACTGACTTATTGTAATATAAGCCTTGTGGCTTGTATTACATTCACTATGAAATTTCGAATAGAAGAATTTTCAGTATTGGTATTGTAACAAATTATAAAATTATTGAACAGATTAAGTTACAATGGTAATCTTATTAAAATGTAGAATAGTCAATCTGCTTACCTGTGCTGGTAATTCTGCAAACCAAGGTCTTCAGTACTTTCGGCTTGTAGTAGATGTCATTGTCATGGACGAACACCAGCCCGGCGCCGGTCGGAGCCCACTCCGCGTACTGGAGCAGCGGCGCTGATCTGTCGTCTTCCACTGGCGAGATGGCTATTTTGTTTCTGTAAGGTTTAATATCTTTAATCTAGCTCTTCCCTATTTAAAGGTATATTTCACCGTGAAATAAACTAGGAACTACATTTCCAGTAATATTCGTTTTAGTATTTTCTAAGATTAAGTACTAAGTATGGATAACAAGATTATTATTAAATTGCTTTTATTTGAGGTCGATTTAGAGATTACCTTTTATGGCTTTGATTGTAATACCGATTAATACCAATTAAGTAACGCTCCTATTGAAAACAAACACCGATCTAATTATCTGACATTAACCGCCCTTTCCCTACAGCTCTGCCCGAGGGCAGCAGCTCCACGGGGCCGTGGCTTGCGGTTGCCGTCCGCTCATGTGTAAATCTTTTTACGTGAAGAGGATCCAATGAAACAGTATTAACAGTTTTTGCATGAGACGCATGAGACAACATCAATCCAGAGGAGGATACACGGGAAAACGACTTCAATAATTAGACTAATCCTTGGCATATCTACGACATCCACTAGCGTACATTTATAGACACAGCAAAAGATTTTCAAACAAAAATAAAACAAAATGTAAATCATTTTTATTTAAGAGGAACCTCCCGTCGGTGTCTGTTTCTCAAGACTAATCCATTAATCCAGGAATTTTTAAGGAAAAGAGAAATTAGTTTTTCCTAGGCGTGCACAGTTCATCTTAGAATGCATCTGCGCTGTCCATCGGACGAAGTAGCGGCTAGACTCTGGCGTCATATTATAATAACCAAAATACATCAGCCCCACACTAATAACGGTGGCCGTTAGTATGGCGATCGATGAACAAGTGAACAAAGTCCTTACCGATTAATGACATCGTACACATGGTACCGGGCCAGCCTCGCGTGCCTCCAGCCCGCGCGCACGTCCGATATCAGCAGCACAAACTTTAGGTCCGCTGACACTTTGAAATCCACAGCGTTTAGCTCTCTCTGTAGATAAAAATATAACAGTCTGACTTAGAGCGTTACGTTAGACGGGCTCCTGCGTCCGGGGCCCAGTGAACGTGACTGCACCGCCAGGTGTCACGGCATCGATTCCCATCCAGGGTAAATTTTGTGTGCTGAGTACAAGTATTAGTTTTTTTGTGTATATGATGGTATTGCCTTCCGATGGTAATTCCTCAATATATTACGACATATTCGTATTTTTTTGTGCAACAGATATTGATTTTGTATACGTCGTTACACGATTACATTTGTAGACTAAGGCGTGTGATTGAATAATAACGCAAATCGTATCAAACATTAACTCTAACATACTTATGTCTATAACAAATACAATGTGGCAAAGTATGTGCACGGCAAATTTTGCCCGCGGGTGGTCATGTCTAACTTGTCTTATCTTGAAAACTTGTATATTTACATATTAAGTGTACGACATTTTGGAAACCTCAGTAGCATTATCAAGTCGGATATGGCGCCGTCTTTGGTTAATTAGCGTACGATGGCCATAACTGTTGAAAAAGTATTGTTTTAAAAATGTGACTCAATAAAGGCAAAACATCTTGTTAGCGATCACATAATTGTGAAAACTTTGGTTAAAAATAATAGTTCTCCGAAGAGGTAGGTCGAGGAGTATAGAACACTCCAAGGTTCACCGGTTACGTTTATGTCGGCGATTCGCCGGGGTTCCCGAGTTCAGGCTCCATAATAATAACACTTTGCAGTACAGTAAATAATACTTCCTTTTAATTCATGATGACTGAAGTCTTACAACAAGCGATGTCAGGATAAGATGTCTAACATCGTGGAGAGTGCCCTCGGTACACCGTTCGGTTCTATACTCGTATATTGGTTTCCGTCAGCCCTCAGCAAGCCACCAGACCGATGACTCGACAAGGCAGCTAACCCATGTCACTCAAGCTATTGATCGTGAACATTCCAATGCTGATGTAAGGAATGTCGCAGCTATTAAAATAACTTATTTAAATATGGCCCAAGTTATGCCATCTAACCCATGACTCGTTCCACTCAAGCTGCTGCTTGTTAACATTCCAGTTCTCATGAAAGGAATGTCGGAGCAATTAAAATAACTTAAATATAATTTATTCAAATAGTAACTTATGACATAAAATATCAATATTAGACTAATATTTCCGGAAAATAGCAGTTTGCGCCCATACATACCTACAGTGATATTCGCGGCGCGCCCTGACTCCACAGCTCCAGTACGATCCTGTAGAACATTCCACCAAGCAGATGTTTCCGCTTGGAATGACCACAGTCATATTGCCCGCCCCTTATCACGTTTGATAATGTTACATGTGTCGCTGACGTTGGACAGATGGACCTCATTGTATTCCTTTTTATAGACAAACTAGCAGAGTAATATTTACATGCCCTCTGTTCCTGTTTATAAAATATTTTGTTTTTATTATTTGTTGTTCTTTTGTTGTATAGTATTTTTTGATAACGGTTTATATATTTTCGTTAATTATCCTTACTAATATTATAAATGCGAAAGTAACTCTATCTGTCTGTCTGTCTGTCCCGATGTCTCTTCTTTGGGCCTAAACGACGAAACCGATTTAGATGGAATTTTATACACATATAGTTTAAAATCCGAGAAAAAACATAGGATAGTTTTAATCCCACAAATCCTACAGGAACGGAAGATATTAGGATTACTATTGAACAATCTTGACAAACCGCGCCACCTGCTGGGTGCCAATGACAATGATAGTTGTCATGACAACCGGGCTTTTGACATCAAATTCGATGAAATACGAGAAAATATCAATAACAAACGATAAATAATTATTTATTGATATTAATGTTGATGGATAAAATATGTATTACGATATATAATATTCTGGTATAGGTATAATATGGATAGATAAAATTTATGATTATTCTAAAAATTAAAATGTAAGATATGAACAAATGATTAACATATTTATTGATTGTCAAATATGATAATATAGAAAGAGAAAACGTAACTTCACGCCTGTAATCCCCGGAGAGGTTGGCAGAGGAGTGAAGTACACTCCCACGTTTCACCAGTTATTTCAGTTTAGTATAGTATTTAGTATAGTTATATAGTATTTCAACAGTATGTATTAAGTATTTCAATTTCAATATGATGATAATAAAAAGTCGTGTTCAGAGCAGATAAACGACCAGACCAGAGGATCACACAAACGTACATTTGACATTGGTTTGGGGCAGAAATTATCCATTCTTGACTGTTTATGGTTTTAATTTAGAAAATGCATGTTTTTCTTTGACTTTACTTTTTTCTGACTGTTAGGCGGTACGAAGTTCGCCGGGTCAGCTAGTAATATATATGATACTCCACTGATAATAAATATAAAAAATTGAATTATACTTTGTTTTAATATAAATCAATTTACTGTTAAGATTTATTCATTGTAACCTAACTTCTTAAAGCCTTTGTTCTATTTTTGCTAGGTCGCCATATGTTATTATACATACTTCAACTCTCAAACCGCCCCCATAACCCATTCCACTTGGGTTTACGATTTCAACGCTCGCGCCCTAGTGGAATGGTAAAATCCGTGGTCGTGAGCGTGATCATTGTGAATGGTTGGTGGAACGCACCCCAAATAAATATATTTGACAAGAGATTAGCAGAGAAGCGTAATGCATTCTGATGTTTCACAGGTACGTTATAGGTACATCCCATTTTGGAATATTTGATAACCACCCCCTTTTCTATAATAGGATGTATCTATATCGATATGCATGACAATAGGCTCCTATTGGCATACATTGGACACAAATCCAACCTCCGTGCTATACTAGGAACCTTATGTTAGAATACCCCGACGGTACCCAATCCGGGACCGAAGCCTGGGCGGCTCGATCAGCAGCGGCTCTTGCAGCCACAGACACGTGCCGCCCGCACGTCTGTACCTATCCTTAGCTCCGTACACAGCTCCATATATGTAGTAGGTTATGAGTACCTACTAGGCTTGGCACGAGACGTCGATCAAAAAGAAACTGAACTTACAGTTAGCAGAGTAATAAATTAAAATATCTTGATGTTATTATATCAAATTACTATGAATAACAATACAGAATGCATTTAAGGAGAGCCGCCCGCCCTCCCCGCCGGAATTACTGAGAGTACCTCTCCAATATTCATTAAACCCGGAATTCTATTTCATATTTTGTTGCGTTTTCATAACAATAGTTATTTATTTTTAATTTAATTGGCATTTCATTTTGTACCACCGTTTTATTCATAATGAATACTAATCATTTATAATTCTAACACATATTTTGGTTTATTAATCTTAAGTCATTATGAATCGTTTGATTGCAATATATTAGGTATACATTTTACTGGAAGTAAGAAATGAATGCACAGAACATAATAATAATCGTATCACCATCAACATCCGCCTGTCTCAGTCCACTACTGGACGTACTCGCAGTCCTCTTCAAATGTAATTGTTGTCCATAATCCCTACGCTGGGCTTGCAAATTGTACAAACGAATATATTTCACAGAATGAACGTACGTGCTGAATAGCCGCCATCTTTGAATTAAATAAATTTAAACTTTGTATAATATGTGGGATACGGAAATAAAAGCGGTTTATACACAACTTAATTTTTATTTAAATTTTACTTCGACTACACACCTTAACCCCTTTCGCATACACCTCGTTCTCCGCCATCTTCCTTACATATCCTCCCTCTCTCTCTCTCTCTTTACACGTCCTGTCATCCATCTCACTCACACATCTTCGTTCATTTCCAATCATACTTTTACAGTAACATTTTATATGATAGCATATATGACAGCAACCATCCTAATTCGTTACCTCTT
>DWTO01001403.1:0-16361 GCA_018244755.1 Jemadia pseudognetus
TGTTAAATATAAATATTAAGTAAGAAATTAAAATAGACTACTTCATCGACCTAATCAATGCCTCGTTGATCGTGCGGTAACAAACACGATTGTGGACCGAAAGATCCTGGGATCAGATCCCGGGCTCAGGTATTAATGGATTTTCTAACTAGAATTTCTTGTAAAAATTCTAATTGTGGCCCGGAGTATATTCGTAATATAAAGATATTTCCATAAATTTCTCAAGTTAATCGTTCACTGCTTTAAAACTTTCTTAAAACAACTTTTTCCTGTAAACATATATTTTATTTCAAGATCTAATTTATTTGCAACACAATTCCGGTCGCTACGTACTAACATGTGTATATACCTACAAGTCCGAGGAACTGAAAACAACACATCCCATAGGAATGCGTGACATCTACGGAACCTGGTATTTCAATTAAAATCATTTGTCTTGTGCACGTCCGAAGATCGACACGGAACTCTAATTAGAGAGAGCGTTTTGGTAGCATCGGCTTTAGAAATCTCATTGAATAATATGTATTGGTATATAGAGTGTGATTTTAGTTGACATGTGAAGAAAAGCTAAGGAAATTGATTCTAGCTAATGAGTTGCCGGTAAAGCTTTGCAAAAGTTCATTTTACATTTTCATTACAAGCGTTCGGTTTTCGACAATATTACGTATTGTATTCAACGAAATTAAAAAACTGTTTACAAATTGTAAATATATTATTGATGGTATGTTGATAAGGAAGTACATTTAACATGGCTTTAATATTCATTGAATGGGAATGAAAGTCAAGCTACAAAAATGTGCGGAAAACTGAGAAAACCGTGGTGAAAATGCGTAAGATACGATAAGAATAAGCAGGCAGTTAATATGTCCGTAAAAGATAGTACGAATAAAAGTCAATGGATATAGATAACACTGTTAATACAGAACGAGAAAGAAAAACATATTGACTAAACCTGATCAGTTGAGAACAGTAAAATAAACAAGACAATGAAAGAAAGAAAATTGCTAATGAAATAGAGAAACGATAACAGATGTGCACGAATTAGTGAGTTCTTAAAATCAGATAGCCACAATGACCATTTGCTGCTTCTATAACGTAAAAAACTAGTCATCATATATATAATTTTACTGCTATTGTCCGATGCAACAAAAAGGATTTAAAAATCTGATCCTTATTGCAATATAGATAAGGTCGAGCTTAAAACAATGCACGAGTCACCCGCGCGGCGATGACTCATACGATAGTGATGAGACAGTGTCGATTAATTATGTAGCATTTCGTACACATTGCCTTTGTCACTTGTCCGTGTAATTTGCTGTTGACGCAGGCGTAGTTTCAACGTAAGAATGTGTGTTTCGAATCTTAGTACTGCGTTAGGTTAATTTCATGTTGTAAAATAGTTTAAAATAGATTATTAGTAAAATAAGCGTGTTTGCAAATTTGACTTCATGAAATAGTTACGTAGCCTTTAGGTACATTTATGACAATCACTTAATCATTATTATAATCAAAGTATTGATAAATTAATCTTTATACGTGTACGAATATGTACGTATCGGCTCACCAGCGTATATTTTTTCGAGATGGATAGTCTAGATAGTCCAAAATTACTCTAGCCGTCCCGAAAAAACATATATGAATTAAGTCGGTATGTATATGTTATATACGTCTTAAAAATTGTTAGTTTTATGAAATACGTATGGCTGAAATATTTTTACATCATAGTGTTCACTAACTAGTGTCTAGTGATGATTGCTGATAATAAAAGCCAAGTCATCTGAAAAATATTTTTAAATCCCTTTTAAGGCTTGCAAATAATTTCCGTACGTTCAATTATGGAACAATCATATCAAATGGAAAATCCTGTAATAAATAATTAACGCACTAATGTGCCAGGCATTTTTTAAACAACAATTAGGTAGTAAAAATGTGCAAATACACCAATAATTACAATACCACTAGCATTAAAGCATTAAAAAGACAGTAAAAAAAAACAATGAAACATCATGTTAGTCCTTAAAACCTCTTATTAGGTGGCGCAAGGGGTTGAAATGTTGACATACAGGACAATTATATGATTTTCTAATAAGACATTACGATAATATTTAAAGAAAAAAATTGTACACCTTTTTGTTCCTATTGACGTAACTCAAAAGACAATTGTACATAATTATGGAACATTTGCAATTTAAATTATTTTTCCCGCTAAAAACTGTCAAACTGACAACTTTGACAACAAAACTTGATGATCGCTTTGTTACTAAGAAAGTTTGATTGGAGATAGTTGATATGCACGATTTATCGTGAAAATGTGTATCTTTCCATTTTTCCTTTTAAGTTTTACTTTTAATTTGGTTCAGTTTATCGAGTCCTTTAAATAAATAACAGTACTTATTTATTAATTACTGGCTTAAAGTGAAATATGTGACGCTTTTGAAATGTAGTTTAATTGGTTTTATGGAATTTTCCGGCCTTTTTAATTTGAAATTTAATTGAAATAGGAAAAAATATGAAAGATCTGTGATGAATAAGTTGAAATTACATTAATCCAACCACAATTTAGTATTCTTACTGTCTGCTATATTTATGGCCAAATTTTAGTTTCAAAATCAAATGTCTTTGTATTTGCTACTAATTTGCCTATTGATAACTTAAACTAGGTTCTAATAGTGTTAAATAATTAATCGTATATCGGTGGGGGTACAACACTACGCCACCGCTGTAACGGTAACTAGCGAAGGGTGACCGACGCTCTGTCGCCGCGGCACTAGAGGGCGTTACTAGCTAGGGTTGGCATTTGACACAGCTATAGTGTTTCGTCCATTTATCAAAATCTTGTTTTACAAAATAAAATGGTATTTTTAATAATTAAATATAAGAAACTTCTTAATATTAAATGATTTTTTGTGATATAAGATATGATGCTACAATTAATGACTAAATGGGAATTTCTCAGGTGTTGTTACTTAAAATACCTCGTCCACGAATATCTACAATACAGAAAGCCAGTACAGAATCCAGCAGTGAGTTAAGTAACATCACGCCTGGAGTCCCCCTAGAGGTAAGCAGAGGAGTGTAGTACACTCGCACGTTTCACCAGTTACGTTTACGTCCCGTTATGGAATAGGTGGTGAGTTTATCGCCATACACTAGGTACATCTCCAGACTCAGAGCCACAAGTAGAAAATCAAAATTAGAAAAATCCAGTAGTGGCCGACTCGGGATATGAACCCAGGACCTCCCGATCGGAAGTCGCGCTCGCAACCAACACGAGCAATGAGGCAGTGTGTAAAGGAGTTCTGGACGGAAGCATCACCACCTGTGGAACATAACTCATATTTTTATGCGACAGTTAATAGAAGATCTTCATGATAGCACACCTGCGTCAGCATGACTCAAATTTCGGACAATCAAAAACAAAAGATCGTTGAGGGGAATGCGATATCTATCTTCTCGTGGATGTCAAAGTTCACCAAAGGGTTCTGTTCCTGTTATATTAAATACAATTAGATTAGAACGATAATATGTGGATGCCCGATGTTGGCGGTTGGCGTTTAAAATTGTTTTACTGTTCTATGTAGGTACCTATACGAGTATATTTGGGTGCTTAATATTTTTTTGTATTATTTACAATCATTATGGAGAAAATGGTGCATGGAATCATGCGATTCCCCTTTGTTTATAATATTGCTGCCACTACTATTATCTAGTAATAATCATATGTATGTACATTTTCTTGTACATATTTAGTTATGTAACAGAAAAACTGTA
Organism: Jemadia pseudognetus; assembly: GCA_018244755.1. NCBI lineage: Eukaryota > Metazoa > Arthropoda > Insecta > Lepidoptera > Hesperiidae > Jemadia > Jemadia pseudognetus. Next base: position 3,772 of record DWTO01001403.1, read on the forward strand.
ACATCATGCCTGTTTATTTTATTTTATTTTTATTTCTTTGGAAAACTTACAGCTAATACAAAGCATAACAAACAAATAAGATAATATGGTGAAAGCCATTTACAAGTTTTCACTGATAAATATAATGTAATTCCTGAAGAAGTGGGTAGAGGAGTATAATACTCTCCAAGCTTTCAGGTGTTATGTTTACGTCCCACTATGGAATAGGTGGTGAGCCTATTGCCACACACCGGGCACAAAACCAGACTCCTAGGTACTAGTAGAATATATTAGGAAAATCCAATAGAGCCCGACCCGGGATTTTAACCCAGGACCTCTTTGATTGTCAATCGCGCTTGCAACCAACACGACCAACGAGGCAGTCAACCGAGGCAGGCCGGCTCCTTAGTGTAAATTAACTAACTTCATTCACATCAGAAAACATAGTAAGGTACTTGCGGGTGTGATTTTTTAATTCAATGTTATGGTTAGTTACATTTAATATTAATAACGCAAATAATGTTATAAATTCAGAAGTGAATGCTTGAAAACGGAATTAAAATTAGGCTAAAATTGAATGATAGGACAACGCTAGACTTTCATCTATTACTAGGTTGTAGGAAACCGTTGGTTTGTGATCACTTGCAGTGTAATATTTTTCAGTACTCCGAAGTGCTTGTAAATGCCAGATCCTTATAGTTGTATAGCAATAATTTGTAATTGCATTACAAAGTTGTATACGTACAATCATACGTTGCTTTTAGGGTAGTATAAAACATCCCATTTATAGATTTCCTTGTGTCTATTGATGTAACTACTTGGTTATTAACATATAGTGTGATAAACAACTCATTTTAACTGGCTATGATTAACAGTTCTCTTTCTACTACCATGTGCGAGATAGATTAAACATGTCTCTTTAAATATTACTTCCTTTGACTATATATTTTAATATAAATAAAGTTTGCTGTATCATAATAATAACAGAAGCACACGGGCTGTGATGAGATCCAAAAATGTACGGTTGCTTGTTTCATTTGCATTTTGATCCATGGTTACATTTGTCAACGTTCAGGACAATACTTTTCAAATATGTAGTAAAAATAAATCTTGTCTATTCCCGACCAGTTTTGAATAGAAGGGATAAAATAAACATGTGTATTTATATTGTTTATGGTCAATTATGCCCCGCGTGGAACTGGTACGGTAGATATGTGAGCGTTATTAGCGCAATTACAATCCTTTACGGCGAACATTTTGGATTTAGTTGTCTCCACTCGTTTTAAGATTTAAAATGAATGGAGTCGATTTGGAACCGTAATTTTTTTATTTTTTGGAAACCACATGTTAATTTATTTTTAATTCAAAGTACAGCTTGCAACGCTATCTTTAAATTTTATAGTAGTCTAGTTTTAAAATAAAATTATGAACTCAGGAATATTTTCATATACTGTATAAAAATTATCTGTAGGTACATGATTATTTGTAGTATCAGTAATACATAAAGTACATAACTTAAAACATAACTTACATAAAGTACTTCAACATATTAAACTAGCGCAATCTTTCATTCACTTTGAATATACTAATATTTTCATATTTATATTTGGCAACTTTTTACATCTACCTAATGGTATGCGCAATTTTTAATACAAAATCCTCTCAACACCTTTTTTAATTCACGCAACAAAGTGCGAACTATACAAAATTTGTCCCCATAATTCAGTGACTTGGTATAAAAGAAAAGATTACATACGAGCATAATGTCCGAAGAAAACCATGTCGCATTTAATAGGACGACTATACCTTCAAGCTCATAAATTGCCTAGTTTATGACCTAGAATTAATGCTTTGGATCATTACAGGCTATTCTTGCAAGGACATTTGTTTATGGGTCAAGAAAGAATTATTGTGTGAACGTGACAAGGGTGGCATTGAAGGGTTGAGCTTGTGTGATGGGATGTTAAGGAGACAATAAGATACAATTTGTAAGAGACGAAAGAAAGAGGTAACATTGTAAGGACAATGAGAACATAGCGAGCAGGAGTTATAATTTGTAATGAGGTAACAGGGTCACATTTAAATTTTGTTTCAGTAATATGTATTATTGTCGAATTACTAAAGCTACGGAAAGTAAATTAAAAGACGACGTAGAAATGTACAATAGTAAAATTACAAAATATTCCATAGTAGAAACAAAATTGAAAGCAGTCAAAACGAATTATGTTCAATGTAATGAAATATACTAGGATAATAAAAAGCGTGAGTCAGTTTTCTTAAAAGTTAAAGTAAACGAATCCTTTTATATAAATACGACTTAGGAGAGGATGTAAAAGGACACGAACTGCATGCTAAAATCTTAGTATTGCATTAAAATAAAAGCCAGAATACCTAAGCGTGTCTTGCATTTCAACTCATGCAATAGTTACACTGGACATTCCTAAGTTGTATCAGAAATTGTAAGAGGAAATGAACAAAGCAATTGTAGCAATCATCTAATAGAGAGACGACATTAACATCTATATCATAACTGAGAATGTTTTGTTTTGCAAGCCAGTGCTGGATACATTTAATTTTGAAATCTGTGTAAAATAAATATAAACGTAGAAATAAAAAGTAATACGAAATGAAAAGCTAAAACGTGGTGGATAAAATCCGGAGCTAGTTTTTCACTTGCCTCACTGCGAATGATCTAGAGATAAACGATGAAAACAACTGATTTAAAGAAACAAATATTTTTGCAATGTAACAAAATCTTTATATACCACGCTGACTCATCTCATACAACAAATGTGTTTTCTTTATTAAAAAAGGTAATTCACACTAACGTATTAAAACTGAAGAAAACTCGGTTAACATTTGATAAAATGTTCATTTATCGGTGGAAATTCCACAATTCATTGTTGATTTTAATTATTCCTATAAAAAGCAATAACGCATTTGACCGATTTGCTTATTACTGAAAATGAATCAAATCAAATGTTGTAATTAAGTTACTCTAATTTACAAATTAATTGTAAATCCGATTGCTGTCTTATTCAGTGATAGTCAGTACATACCTCTACAAAAACTGGTTTTAGTGAATAGAAATTACTTACATCAAAGGGGAGCGCTTATTACCTTGTTTAATAAACATTGCAACATTGTTGATTATTTGCTAAACCCGTTTTAACAATCGAACTATCCTGTTACTAACCCTCAGATAGAGACAAATGCACAAAAAAATATAACACACAATGACGGACAAATAGAAGTACATTTTAATGACCACATAACTGTAGAACTTGAAAAAGTTACAATTTTAACAGCCAATATAAACGTTGCTTTTAATGGTAGAAGTTTCGATGAGAAGGTTGTTAATTTTGAAGCTTTCGATTTGTGAACATTTTAAATAGCAACATTCAACTATATAAAGATATGAAAGTAAATGCTGTTTTATTGCTGTGGGAAACGTTTCGAAATTTATTCAGTACAAGTTTATTTGCAAGTTTTCGATTTGTTTACTACGAGAATGTTGCACTTTGTTTAATTACAAATTCAATTATTATAGCTGTGAGAATGTAAGTGAGGTTCTGATACTATTAAAACCGGTTTTTTTAAACCAGAACTACATGTTCTAGGGGTCACGAGTAGAATTACATGTTTAGTATAAGTGAAGTTCGGGTTAATTCGGAAAATAATTTCTGATATATACTACCTAATCTTATACGCTGTCACAAATATCCTTGCAGTTGGACGAAAATAATATCATTAGTGATCTACACTTAAAGTGAGTATCCATTTATTACAACTATTATAATTTAATCACTACGTAATGAACGTAATGCCCCAATTTTAATTATGTGATATTAAAATAGGTACCTACAGATAAAATATTTGTAATATTATTATTATTATACCTTTCAGAAATCTATTGTATCCGCCATGAAAAAAATAGTAAACTCCCCTAACCCAGATTTAAAATACCAAACTGTCACGCCGAGAAGAAGCAACAAAAGGGCATCCGTTACGACCATTAAATATCTTATTTCACACCTCTCTAAACATTAAGCTATCTATAACACAGAAGAACAAAGATAACGCATCATTAAATCTAAAATGGTCAAATAATGACCATGAATAAATAATATAGTGAGATAAGAGACCGAATAAGGGTCGCATTTGAATCATCACAATGGAACCCCATCGGAATATCACAAGGCACAATTCTTGGACCGTTTCCATATTAATTACTCGTGACGGAATTGTATCAAAATATGTCAGTAGATTGAAATACATGCTTAATGATCGTCATTCATGCACAATAGGCATTTTATCTTCGCTATATTATAAATGGTTGGTAATGAAATTGTATGGAATTTAAGGTGTCCAGTTTCACTTCCTAAAACGATATGTAGGTACTCGTAGATTATCACGACAGTTTTTGTCACAAATGTTTATGAGATAATGGAAAACGTTATGATGAGATAGCTTGATTATGATTTCTAATCTGTAATTGAAACGTCTAGCGTATTATAGGTACCGTAAAATATGGAACATTTTAATTACAATAAGCTAAATGAAAAAAAAAGTTGACATTTCCAAATAATGTACCTGACAAGTTGTCATGTCTAATTTATTATAATGTTAATTAAACTTATAGAAAAGCCACAAGAAAGAAGCGGCATCCCAGTTATTTGTATTCAAACGATCTTATAATAAAGCATTATATAGATCACGTCCTTTCAAACGCCTAGAGGCATTCCAGTCTAAAATATTTGACAAACTCCATATGAGTCACCATCTCTGTCGATAAGTACACGATCTTAATCCTCGAGGTCTACGAACTCACAAAGAGAATACAGCACGTACAATATTTTTTGGAGCTACTACAAAAGGATAGAACGCCACTAGTTCACAGGTCATAATGTATTCAAAATATGCATTGTGTGTGGCTCCTTTATCAAACTAGGGAGTCAGACAATGACATTCATCTTATACTCTTCAAGTTTAATATGGTTTATGGATAAAAAATTAACAAAGACTATTATTATATTGGATGCTTTTTATATGACGGTGTTTTAGTCATGGACGATCATTTTTAATGCATCATTAAGTTCTGTGATAAGATCTATGAAGTGGTTTACTTTTGTTTTTTTTATCACTAAATAATTGTTTCAATGCATTTTGTTCAATTGTTATACGTGAGAATGTCAGTGCTTGTCATTTAAGTCGTTGATAACACAGTATATTTAATGAAATTATATAAAAAGTTACATAAAAAATTCTTAAGAAAATTACTTGTTTAGGGAATGATCATATCTACACATAAATGCGGACCAATTTCATGTCGGATAAATATGCGCAACTTTTAAATTCTAGCAAGACTTAAAAATAAGGAACAAATGTTTCTGAATTCTAGACATGAAAATATGGAAGATAATACCTACCTACATTTAATCCTCACGAAAATTATTCGTAGGATATCATACGGCAACAGTAATTTTTGCGGCCACCCTACCATGCCGGACAATGGTGGCGGAGCACATACTTTATCCCTTGTATCTTTTGCTGGAGCACTATTTGTCCCACAAGAAGCGCAATAAGCTCCTGGAAGGAGTATTATTTACGAGCGAGACGGCGCTGGCGATATTATATCTGGGCGAATAAAAATTTCTACGTGTTCTCCGGATGTCGACATAAATCCTCTTTTTTGAAAGACCGCTAATAGCATCTCTGATTGTGTACGTATCGATGGTAAAGAATGGAATTTCAGAAGAATTATTGCGAGCGCTGTTGATAATGAAGTTAAACAGTATATTCATATTATATGTTGCATCGGTGAATGGAAAAGTCGGAAATGTGTATTTATCAGAAACTCTGATGCATTTTAATATAGGGTACATCGGCAGAGAATTACAATTAAATGAGTTATTTAACAGTGACGAAGAATTATTGAATCGTGTAATACATATTTGTTTACGTACACCTGAATGTACTGTCTCATTGCTCGAATGGCTGCAAGCGCTAATGTAAGCTGTAGGTACCATTGGATTTTTCTATGTTGAAATTTCTAGTAGTGGCTGGGAGTCTGAATTTATGCCCGTAGTATAGGAATAAACTTACCACATATTCCGTTACGGAACGGAAATGTAATTAGTGAAATATGAGAGTATACTACACTCATCTGCCCACCTGTTCGGGGATTATAAGTGTAATTTACATAGCCCGAAACTATTCGTATGATTGGACAGATATATGGAATATGGTACGATTTGTTTTATTATGGTAATAGGTAAGTATAACTGTTCATTATGGGTAAAATACACATAGGTATGCTATGGCAGATATAATGGATTTCACATACGTATCATATTAATGAAGGATAGTAATAAAAGTTATATACGGCTTAAATAAAATCTGTTAATACGTCCAACCGCACACTTCGGACGTCTGTTACAAAGTTGCACAATGCCATCAAAAAATTAAATTAACGAATACACATTGTTGAACAGTAAAGTAAAATAACTGGATGTGGCAAGAGCAAGAGAGATACTGTGTTTAATCATGCGAAACTTTTTAAAGTTGAGAAAAAAGTATTAAAGCAGGGCACTATGCTAACTATAATAACTGGTATTTTGATCAAAGAATAGTGGTTCTATGAGAGAAGCTCTTTCCAGAATAGTACACTCAAAGAAGCTTAACGACCACAGTATTTCGTTTGTTCATTTGATATAATCATAATGAAAAAGAGAATATGTCTCTTCAGAAATAGATTAAATATTAAATTTAACACATAGTTATTAATGTTAAAAATTAATAGCTATTTGTAAAGAGACAAATAATATCATTGAATATTTTAGAAAAAAAAATTCCAGAAAAGTTATTTTAGTTTATTTAAATTCTCTACAAAATATGCAAAATTCCAATGTATTATTAGATTGAATAGGAAAATGTATCTTTTATTGCACTCTTATTTATACACCTTTCATCCTACAATGTCAAGTAGGTATCCATGCACTGAGGAGTGGAGTGGGGCTGACAGACTGTCAAAAACCACATCCAGCGCAACACTGAGTTCAGTGGCGCGCAATAAACTGCGTATAGATCGTAAAGTCAGGTTAATAGGTTCGATGCTCGGCTCTCAGTTGATAACGCTGACAAATATGGTGCAACGTGTCATTGTGTTCGCTTGTTAAGAAGTTTATTGTACTGTACTCAACACTCAGAAATAAAAGCATAACATCGATTTTACCTTTTTATATTACACATGGAATACCAGTCGTAGTCGCGTATACAGCGCTCTTGGATAAAGATTTGGGTAGTATTAACTGGCCTCATATTAAGATTAAGCAATATGATTAGATTGATCTGTACCATGACAGCTTCGTTGGTTGTGTTGGATGCAGCGCGACTACCGATTGGGAAGTCCTAGGTTCAAATTCCGGGTGGAGCACTACTGAACTTGTAGTTGTAGCTCGGAGTATGGATGGGAATCACCCCGGTGTATGGCAATAGGCTGACCACCTATTGCATAGTGGGACGTAAACGTAACTGGTGAAATTCCTCTACTCTCTATTCCTCTACTACATTCCTCTGCCTACCTCCTTGGAGATTACAAGTGTGATATTACGGTATACCTTGACTATGCAGTGTATTCTATAAATTTGTATTTAATTTAGTTTTAAAGGTATTTATTTGTTGACGGGATATTTTATATTATTTATTTATTTTATATTATCCAGGTTTTTAATAACCTTTTTCTATTGATTTTTTTTCAAAAGCTGTTTAAAAGAAAACAAACCGTCGACGAATAATACAAACTGCTAATCAAATGATTCATAAGATATGTTATGTAAAAAATATTTTATTACATTCGTCGATGTAACTGCCCTTACCCAACCGACGTAAGATTAAGCCACTCAGCTTTGCTGTCGTAATAAAATATAACATGTCGTTAATCCATTGCGATGGCTTGGCTTTGGCGAAAAAGCAGAAAACACAGACATTGTGACTACAATATAGAGGTATTTGTTGAAGAACTTTTGCCACTACCCTTTCCGTTCCATTAGGGGTGAGATTAATTATGTTTTGTTACTACGTTCTGTCAGTGCAACTGTTAATATATAGCGCATGTTGGGGGCGCGGTAGCGGCTCAATATTCATACATTTACTAAATGAAAGTAGGTATGTAAGCTTTATTGAAAGCAATCATCTTTAATATTTCTTGAACTAGTCGGACGTTGTTAATTTTTTGAAATAGAACAGCGATTGTTTAGTGATTTATGCGTCAGCCTTCCATTCCGGGTATGTGGTTCAAATCTTGACATGAGCTACATTTCAGATAAATATCTCGTTCAGAAAGAAAATTTCAATCATATTTCAGTACCTATATCTTTGTAACACATAGATACATAGTTGTAAGTTAATATTGAACTATTTTTCCGACTATCAACTTTGGTGTGAAAAGTGAATTTCAATCGAGAACGTGCAGTAGGGGCATCGTTTGCAGAACCTACATAGATTTAATATCCGAGGCAATAAAGGAGACGGAAAATATTTTCATTACCGTCCGCGGACAAGACAGGGATCCAGTTTAAACAAGCCATATTCGGGACGCGACTTGTAGCAAAGTTTTAATATCGCCAGATAAACATACAAAATTGCGTTTTATCACTATTCCAATAAAGTTAATTTTATTACAGAACTAATATACAACCGAGACTTCAGTACTATTTAGGAAGCGTAACTATAAAGGCTGCGTTAGTTTAAAACGATCATATCGCAGTCTTAAAACAAAAATCTATCAAGTTATTTAAAAGTAACAATAAGAAAAAATAACATTACGACTGTAATCCACGAAGAGGTAGGCAAGGGAGTGCAGTACACCCCCGCGATTCACGAGTAACGTTTACAGATCCAGACTTCGAGACACTACTAGAAAATCCATGTTAGAAAAACCTTATAGTGTCATAGCCGGAATTTGAACACATGATCTCTTGTTGGCAGTCGCGCTTACAACCGACACGACTAACGAGGCGGACAAAATCAACATGTTGTTATTAATTATTACAAGAATAAAATAATTACATTAATATTATGTCTCTATACAAATTACTACTACAGTTAATACAGAGATTAGTGTTTGTATTGCAGTAATACATACGTACCTACATCTGTTTAAATAAAAGCACTCGCTTATAAATACACGAACATGCTTTGGAAAAATGTCTTGATTGTTGATTTCCTACATTTATACCGGTCTAGCTCTCATTCGCCGAGTGTCTGCAGTGAAACATGCGCTAGGGAACTTCGTTCCAAAACTAGACTTACAGTGGCTTTAACATTAGATTAAATTTAAAACATATACTTAAATAAACAACCAGTCTATACCAAATAGCTCTTTCCTTTGTCCTAATGCTATCAATTTAATGGCGTTTTTCCGCTTAATGTAACCATAAAACACTACTTAATGGCGCATTTCCATCGAAACCCGCTAATTCGAGAATGGCGTGGTGGTATTTTATTGGTTCTGCTATCTGTCGTTAGTTGGACCACGCCCACAAAAGGCTCGTCGGCGTAATATTTATTGTAATAAGATTTGGTCAAATGTTTGATCCAATAAATAAAATATAGACATTCCAGTTACGGAGTATTTTTTATTTTTTTCTCGTGTATGTTATATTTCTTAAGCATTAATTACATATTTTTGTAATTGTGAATGTATTTTATAAACAGAAAATGACGATATTGGTCAAAAAATTATTGAATGTAAGTGGCGAAACGCAAGAGTGTACTATAGCCTACCTCTTTGGGGATTACAGGAGTGATGTTCCTGTTTAGCGAACAATTTCAAATGTTTGTAGGTATGTATGTAAACGCGTATTTTGGATGGAAATTGGTAAACATTTTTAAATATGCGTCATAATTATATGAAACAACTGCTTATAACTTATTAGTGTATATCCTATACATTTCTTTATTGAAAATACGCCGTCTTATTCTTGAAACAAAATCCGTTCAGCGTTCCGGTCGTGACAACAACAGAAATTAATACAAAGTTCCATTGTCATTTACTGTAAGAGTGTGGACTTAAAACCGTAATTGACATTGACACAAAACTTCCTTTGCATTACATAGCAATAATGTATATTTAACATATATATGAACAAACATTTGTCTATTTAACCAACATTAGCGCCAACGTTACTAAGTGGCGTTACAAATTGCAGGGAAAATGCGTGCATTACGCGTTGATATCGCTACATCGTGATACACAGCTGACATTATTCCTACCTAGTGGATACAGTTCAGCGGAATTTCATTGTTTCCCGATACAATGCTGACGGGAAAGGGTTTTTTTATATAACACAGCGCTAAAAGGGCTTTTAAGACTATGCCACTTTTATTTCTAATCGCCTTTTTATTTAATGGTAGGAACGAACTCGCATGATAGTTGTTGCGTGTACTATAGGCCATTTATTTAAATACGCAATTAATATATAAATATATCATTATTATATCATACTCCAAGTCCCTCACGGGGTAGGTAGAGACCTCTACGTGAGAGACATCTCTATACTTACAAACATTGCCGTACTCCTTAATTCACCAGTCTTCATAAATGGCCGCCGGTTACATATTACAACAACAAAAAATCAAGTTTATCTAATCAGTACGAAAATATTGACAACTAAACTTATATTCCACTGTATAGGTATAACACATTTTCCACTCCCGCTATACGGCTACTCGTCGGATGATTCACGTCGGGTATGACTCACGCATTCCAGCCAGGTGCTGGAGCGGTGTATGATGCAACTGCCGCTTGTACAGTCATCACCGCCTTGACTCTCGTTGCCGTTGAAGCTGATGTAACTTTTAGCAGTGTTAACATGTGGTCAGTATTGTACCCAAGTACTGTTATAGGAAACCTAAATCATCTATTAATGGAATTGTACTAAACATTAATTACATAAATCAATTAATGCGTTTATACATTCTAAAATTCTTGTAAGATTTTCCAAGTAGGACAAAATAATAATATAGAGCGTTAATAATTAAGTAAAATATAGTTTTTCTTGGTCAATGCCTAAATGACTGTTCACAAGAGAACATTTTTCACGTTACGCTAAATCTTACTAAAATATAGTAGACTTCTATAAATTAAACAACATCTGTCTACCATTCATATGTCAACAGAATATTTATTTTATTGTCTTATACAAAATAAAATAAATGGAAGCTTACAATTTATTAAAAATTTATACAAACCAAACATATTAATTACATTTATCACATAGCCATCACAGTTTTAATTTTTAGCGTCATCCTGGATTCCGTTAAGGTTGTTTTCTGAAACAAAAGGTACATAATATATTTTAATATAACATGTAGTCAGAAACATCATGAAGAAGTCTGTAAGCAGTTACCAACATATTCAAAAATAATGTAATAATTTAACACAATTTATACATTTATACATATAATATAACCGCAAAAAGAGCACTGCATTTAATGAAATTTAAACGGTGATTCCTTGAGAGCAAGCAACATAATAATTTTTTGATTTTTTTATTACCATTGCCGATTTTACCAATCATTCTCAAATATTTTCTGACTGCTTGTGTGTTTGACACACTTTAATTCATGAACTCAATATGTGAATTTTTTATTAGTGTAATAAACATTTAAAGCGATAACATGTCCAAAAGTGTACCTCAGGTGTATAAGCTTTGATTTAAAAATCTATAGCCATAATATAATACATGCCTTTATCAAACAATAGCCCAAAGGCATATTTTCCATTTACCGCGGTCTCGTTTCATCCAACTGAACACAATCGGAACGAAATATAATTGACATTTGTTTTACATTGGAAAAAGCCGTTGAGCTGCTTTCGGAACTCTACAAAGCTCTACAGCACAAGCGACTGCGACCGGACCAAATAAAAAAGTTGGATATGAAACAATTCACATTTTACCGACTGACAGTAATGTACTTTAAAATGGCGTAATCGATTTTAAGCCTAAAAAAGAAGCAGGAAAGGACTACGATGAATAATACCATAGTAAAATTTGATAATAGGACTGTGGGTGGCGTAGAATACGGAGGCGAAACGTTTGCAAACAAGCGAACGGTTTCAAATAATAAAAGCAAAAGAGGCGTCGCCAACACAAACAAAGACGGTGCAGCGAGAGATTGAATAGTTGATACAACCGTAACTGACCTTTATGCGACAAAGGAGAGAGAAAGAAGTTAATGGCAGAGGAAGGTGTCCCGCTGAGTGTGGAGAAACGACGGATACGTTGTAACGTCTTCACTGATGACCAATGGGATCGTACGCGTAAAGAAATCAATAGGGCTGTCACACGATGAAAATAAATACAAGAAATACGGACTTTACGACTTTAAAACAACATTTCATTTATTTGTAATGCAAGCTAAATTAAAATTTTATAATAATTTGCCTAGTGGTTTGAAATTCGACCTCTCACTTCGGGAAACCGGGTTCAAATCGTAGCGCGCACCACTTAAAAATGTGCATTTTAAGTTTAAATATCACTTGCTATTGGATTTGTGCCCGGTGCATGGCCATAGGTTCACCACATATTCCATAGTGGGACGTAAAA
>DWTO01001404.1:0-16356 GCA_018244755.1 Jemadia pseudognetus
CCCACGTGTCACCGGTTACGTTTACGTCCCATTATGGAATAGGTGGTGAGCCTATCGCCATGCATCGGGCATATATCTAGACTCCGAACCACTACTAGAAAATCTAAATTAGAAAATTTAATTTAAAGAGAAGTTTAATTTCATGTTGATTTAAATACCTATTATGTTAAAATGGATTTCTCCGGAATTAAAGAGATATTATTATTAGTATCCAATAAGATTCCTCGTTCGGTTTCTCATGCATAGATATAGGTAGACAGCACCGATGACCGCACAACTTAAGATATTTTAATCAGCCTGCAGCGCGGCGGATCGTAAACTTCACGGTGTATTTACGGCTTACGGACAGCTGCGACGTGACACTATTTCACGGAATTCATTTTATTGTTTAACATAATTTTTCCGCCGTTAAATCTTCATTGATGTCAAAAATATTTAATATGCAACAGACATCATCCGATACGGATTTTGATAATGTGTTTCAGACGCCTATTTAAAAAAATGCAATCTAAACGCATTGAATAAATGGAATTTCTATTTATTATTATTATATCATCACACCGGTTCCCTCATGTATGCAAAGAACACTGAATGCGAAATATTTCTACCCGTAGACACCCGAAGTGGATCTAAACTCATCACTCTCTATACAAGGATAAAAAGGAAAAACAGTATTTCATGTGACATTTGCAATTTTCCTGAATATTATAAAAGAACTCCAAACGCAACAAAATATAGTTAATATTATGTTAACAATACGTGATAAAAGTTTCTTGATCAATCGAGGTAATTACATAAAAATATTAAAAACAAAACGAGTAAGTAAATAGACACGCGAACAACGACTTACCGACCCAATAAATTACATCAGCGTCAAAGGTAACTCCGATTTAATCCTCGCCGGCCTCCCATCAAAGAGCAAAATGGTATCAATCTGTCGATCCCTCGACCGGGATAACAGAACGAAATGACACTCGAACAAACGACCGTGAGAACAGAGAAAACGACGATCAATTCAATTAGACGTCTAGACACTTAGATTTTCACAATATCAAAGATCCCGAAGCTCATCGAAGAAAACTTTATTACACCCCAAAGCGAGTGCTTCAACTTCGTCTACGTAAGAATAACTTGTATTAATAATATCCGTTGGCATTGTTGTGAAGAGTGAGAATATTTAACAAGTACAATACACCCACGCATCAAATGCCTAAGTCCAATCCAGCAGCAATTCACCCATAATCCTCAAGCTAATAATAAGTTAATCAATGACATTTCTGAATTATTAAACAAAAACCAATACGAAAACAAACATAAAAAATCATGAAGAATCCGTTAGGATCTCTGATGACGAACGAAATAACATAAATATGGTAATGACAGCCATTTAAGTGCATTTGGATCTCTACTAAGTAGACGCGTAAATACAAGCCAACGTTAGATGCATCTATGTACTCTTAAAGATAACTCAGATAAGACAACTCAGTTGCCAATAGATTGCACAGTCGCTATCAAAAAAAAACCTTGATAATGACTACGGTGATGAAACAGCCGGTAATAATCCCCCAAGAAAAGAAAGCCGGACCTATAAATAAAACGTGGCTACACAAATTCTGATTGGCGAAACGTATAGTGAAAGCGTGTAACGATTATTTGGCATATCTAAATATATTATAATAATATTTACACCATTTGATGTAGAACGTTAAGTACAAATCCGATGTATATGGTATATTAAGCCGCGTACATACTGGTGAAACGTAAGAACGTCGAAACAAATGTGTTGCCTTACGTTAAATGTACGGGAAGCTGAAACAAATTCACCTAGCTCGGACGTATGGCGAACTGTGCGGCCGCCGTTCACGAGACGAGCTATTCAAATGATGCTCTTACAGCAATTCACTTACTGCTTGGTTTTCTAAATACAAAGGTGCACTACCAGGGTCACTAATGATGAAAAAAAAAATAACATCAATGATTTTAATCGACGATAGAAACGCAGCATCGTCGTTTTCAAATATATTGAGTAAAAACACCGATGTCTTCATCGTATGATATTTATTTTGTCTGTCTTATAATGCTGCGTATACACCCCACTGAACAAACACGTAATTCCGCGTCAGTGAATGTTATACTGTGTTGTATACATTCTATTGATTTATAATCGACACGAGTATAGATGCGAGAGAGATTAATCGATATACGCGTTCCAATTTCAATCCCCAACAAATTAATTTTAATCTCCCACTCCGTACGCAAAATTATATCTGATACAATGTAAAATACGACGTAGGTATTGAAAAGATAAAACATTTCACGTGACTATTCACTAATATGTACCTGGCATGAATACTGGACGAAAGACAAAAAAATGTTCTTTTTTACTTCAATTGTGTTAAGAAATATGACTGGTCTAACAACCTCTTATTACGGCCGTATACAAATGTAACAAGGTATTACACACATATTAAAACAGACAAAGTCGTTTTTGTATTTTCGAATTCCACTTCAGCAAGTTAAACTAAATATGGACGTGTAACGAAATTGTGTCGTGCAATTTCTGTACCGAGCTGATAAAATTACCCAAAAGGACATCCAAGTTGAGTTTCATTGTTCCTTGAATGTCGCGAAACCAGTAGAGCCGTGGTCATTTTAAACGAGTCTTTTATACAATCTTGAAGCTTGAAGTTCCTTTTTGATATTTTTTTGGACATGTATTTTTGTATGTTAATTTAACGCTTAAGGTTAAAAGTTGTATTTCTAATTTGATGAGTTGTAAATTGGGTACGAGATTATTTCTCTCACTCCTTATCCACTAGTATACGAATGAAAAAGTTATATCTGTTATTACTCGTATATTCAAATTAATTCATTGTCAGTAACATGTAATCGTTTCATCTCAGCCTGCTCTCACCCTACCCCTTAAGAGCGGTTTCACTCAACCGATCCGAATACGGGAGATGGATGTAGAAACCTCGTGCCGAATTCGGACATTACTTTTTGCACTGTCTTCGATCCATACCAACACAAATCATATCTTAGAAGCCATGTTTATCATATGTCATATTATGCCATTTAAGTCGATGAATCTGTCTTTTAAACAGCGTCAACTTCTGACACAACTACGTACAAAATAATATACAAAAATATAAATAGTTCGTTCATTCTGATCCGAATTGGAGATTCACGGAAGACGGAGATCGGATGTTGTGTATGAAAACTTCCATATACATATATAGCTCTACGATCACTTTGGAAGTCATTTTCACGGACCTGACTTGACCTCGACGGACTGACGGACGGACTACTTGACTAGATATAATTTGTTTACTTAAACTGTTATAACACCTGGTCGGCATAACGCACAAGTGATATTTTTCAGATTAAACTCAGTACTCGTTCTCCTGGTGACATATATACATAATATTCATATCTGCTGGTTTCTATAAGCAACGGTTATGGATTATTAATTAAATTGTTAATGTTTTTGAATAATAACAAAAATGTTATTGACATATACACAAAAGTTTATTCTCTTATAATTGAAATATCAAATCAAATCTGTAACAAATACAATATAAACGTTACAACTAACCACTGTACAGTCGGTCCCCCCTTTTGGAGGGGGAAAGTTTGTTAGAGCGATAATTATGCGATGCGAGCTTAACATATGGTTTATATGCGCATGTTCTTTGGGTAGTGCATAGTGCATTAAGGTATGCCCCCCAATCATACACCGGGACCTATTTAAAGGTAACTTAGACTTCATTTTTATATGTATTATTATGTAGCTGGACAGGTTCGTAACTTTTAACTCGCCAACATGAGGAGAGGCTTCGATATCATTCTTAGAAACCAATTAGGTCTACATATCAGTGATCTGTCATAGGTATTACCTAGGAATCCCGCCTTACGACATAGTTAGATAGAGATAGTGGCGAGTTGGAACACCTGGCCGAGTACATACACGTAATATTTTTTGCACCTCCACTAAGCAGCTGGCCCTTGCGGCGGCAACGGGCAATGACCAGGCCCACATCCGATGGAATGCAACATAGAAACAACTTATAATTACCGTTGAACATTGCGTCTTCTTTCTTTATTACGTAAATTGTAACTGTTACAGTCACATTAGCAATCAAAAGTTAACAACTTGTCAAAGTTTACAATGAAAGAAGATAATTTAGTTGAAAAATAAATATATTTCGGTTTCTGTCCAAAATTTTACGCATACACGAAGAGTAGGTATCATTACTACTGACTACTACAATTTTATTTTACTTTCACTATTTATTGTTTAGTACCACAGTTTACAATCTACACATAAAAAATGTACGCATCCTGGCGACAGATTCATCATCGCTCAAACTTAACCGCTGACCTAAAAAGATGAAGTTTTGACAGCATATCACTATAATGACCTAGATAGCGATTAAGAAAGGTTTTCTGACATATTATTACTGAGACCTAAAACGGAATAAAAAATATTTTTGTGGAAAATATTAGGTATTTCATGGTAATATTTTCCTACAATTTGATGCATGTACCTAAATGTAGTTCCGAATGAAATGGAAGAAAAACCATGTTTTAATTTAATCTCATATGTATGTATGTCATAGTATGTAAAGATTAATATAAGTGTCCAATCTTGCCACAATGGTGAATACAACAAAGTTGGGAAAACTACATAGATATGTACATCGTTCGAAACTACATACTGATGTCAGAGAACTCCAAGACAATGTATATTGGGTGACATTAATGGACGTTCCGAGCATTTAGCTCGCAAGCTACAATGTGGACTTTGGAGCGGAAAAACGTCTTAAAGCTTTCATCAGTGTCACTAAAATAGAATAGCACACAAAGGATGCGATAAGACCAAGACGCGATAAGGCAGAGGACTAGTCTGCCCACAGTTCAGCTGCCAAATTTCGCAAGCATTTCCATCGCAAACTTGAATTTCAGTTTCAACGTTTTAGTTGGATGGACATCGATTAATTTGAACAGACTTTTAAATAATTTATTTGCTAATCCAACAATGCTACATACAATATAAGTATATAATATACCAATAATAATCTGACCAAAACGGATTACACTGATAGTGACACTAACGTTACAATGAACAGTGTTTGGTTAATAACAAATATTTGTTTATGTGTGTACGTGAGTTGTGTTTGTGTATGTGTGTGTGCGTGTGTATGCGTGTGCCTTATTTATTACATAATCTCGCTAGGTCCCGTGTGGGGTATGCAGATAACATCGAATGCAAAATAATTCTGTCCTTACAGATCAAATGTGCTTCTTCTACTCTCATATCTCTGCTCATACGTTAATCGATGTTTAAATTCAAAAACGCACGTATCTTTGTAAAGTCAAAGGTATGTGCGAAGTTTCGAAATCTGGACCGCCGAAGTGAGGAGGCGGAGAACTAAGCCGCTAATCTGAAGACGCAAAAGAGTTGAATAACGTTTCACGTGTGCAAACGATTTCCACTGAAAATAAGAAGAACAAAATAAAGCTATATTAACTAATCACATCGCTGAATACAAAACCTCATTCGTGGTCTACTTTTATAATATATCTTTTTTCTCTGTAATAAGGAAGATTTATTTGTTCTTCCATGAAAAAATATCAATTTCATACAATATCATTTGGTAATTTTCTTGTAACAGACGTACACAATTCCAAAACAAACATGTTTTTGTCTCCAGTCTGTCTAGCGCTTAATAAGGGGCCTATTACATAAATAACGGATAAAACGTAAGTTAAAATGTTGATATTTGAGTTTGAGTTTCCTGAAAGCTTTAAAAAATCCTAGTAAATAATTACACGATTCGTCGCACCATGGTGTATGTGGTGAGCCTATTGACATACACAGGACAAAACCAGACTCCGAGGTACTACTAGAAATACAAACGTAACATCACGTTTGTAATCCCCGAAGAGGTAAGCAGAGAAGTGTAGTATACTTCCACGTTTCACCAGTTACGTTTACGTCCCACCATAGAATAGGTGGTGAAACTAATGCTATACACCGGGCACATCTCCAGACTCCGAGCCACAACCAGAACATCGAAATTAGAACAATTCAATAGTGCCTGACCCGGGATTTAAACTCCGGACCTCCCGTTGGGCAGTCGCGCTGCAACCAACAAGACCAACGAGGCAGTAGAGAATCAAAATTAAAAAATGTAACAGTACCCGATCTCGGAATCGAACCGAAGATCTCTCGTTCAGCCGTCGAACTCTGAACCACGTGACCAATAAGGCCACGTCATTAAACATGTAAAGATTTTTCCGGAAATTTGTAGCCCTTATACAAACTATTAAACAAGAATTAGTAGAGACATTATTACATTAAAATTCTATATAATAATATTGGCTCAAACAGAAATTACGTAAGCAATAATAACATAGTTAACATCCAATACACCTCATGAAATATGCAAAGCGAAATATAATTCGCTTGTGCCGACGGGGGCGGCTTGTTTCTCTCTTGTTTGTATAAACTGTATACATAATCTAATTAACTTTTAATTCATAAAACATAACAGCCGCACGCTAGGGACTCCCTCGATATAACTATCATCAACGAGAGAACCATCTAGAACATATTAAACCTTTAGAACTGTTTAATTATTTTATTGTATTGGATTTGTTTAATGGATTGACAAAATAAATTAATAAAACTTACGTAAATACATAATTTACATTTGCACTTCAAAAGTTAACACATAAGAATAAGATATGAATCCTTTTGAAGCTAAGATAACAAGGCTTGAAAAAAATTTAAAGTGTTATCTTTCTTGATAGAATATAACATAAAAGCAGGAAACAGAAGCGGTCCCACATGTGGAAATATGAGAACAGGAAAAATAATAACAGCAATATAATTAATAAAATAGTTCATTGTACTTGTACATGTGTCTTATTTATTTTGTACTGTTACGAACATCTTTATCCTATTAGGAATTATTTGAATTCACGTGTATGGAAACAACGTATGTAACTTTTATCACCATATAAATAGCCAATCTCGTTTACGTTATGTACTGGTAAAATATCCACATTTTCGTGATGCTAAACGTGTCTTGTAGTACCAATAGTTATGTAATTTTCTGTAGCAAACCAACAACAGTGTCGTCAGGTAGACAAAGTAACATTGTTAAAGAAACCAACCACAGAAGGGATCTCTAAGTCCTCATTTAATAAATTCCGTCTGAGGTTAGGGACGGACGCGTTGCTAATTCCGTGAATCCCGTGGACAACATTCCCTTCGGCAGGTCGAATACCGCTACTCTGCGGCTGAATTAGACGTGGTTGTAGGGGCTGCCACAATCGATTCTAGCCACAGGACATAAGGAATGTTCTAGAGGAAACAGCGAATTTTAATGATCGTAATTAATAGCCTTATTCCACTTAGAAACTTTTAAGCTTCCTTCAGGAGGTAATTATTGTTTTTTTTTCAAGATGCTCTCAGCAAATAATTTCGTCCGAACATAAATTTAAAATATATTATTGACATTCTTTAATATACATAATTGATATGTTGAATAGTTGCCATCAATTACGAGGCAGTCCGAGCTATGAGGACAGGATGCGATGGCGCTAATCACGGAAGATCGTTGTCCATCAGCGCACCGATACAGGCTGATCATAAAATTGGTGATATACAATAAAGTCGGGAAATCGATTTGGTACAGATACCACTTGTACTCATATCTTCGATACTGATTTTTGTTAACAACTTGCAAAGAAGGCGGCTGGTCATGTCTTTTAAACAACATGTTCTACATTTCATAATGTGCAAAACGCATCAGTTTATTCAAGATGCATGCACATTTACATTAATTACTTTATTTCATTATCGAGCCCCGTGAATCAATCTCACATAAACAAACTAACTAATTAAAACGCCTGTCCGACTAAGTCGCGGTGAAAGAGCGTCCAGTTGAAAATACCGGCCTAAACGTTCGGTATCCGCATGGGTTGTATGCACATTAAAAGATAAAATATTTTATTTTTATATTAGTAACGTAAATTATATTTCAAACGGGAATTAACCTTGCTCCAGGTATTTCTATTCGTCGACAATTTAATTAATAGACACTCCAACAACAATACAAACTATTCTGTTAGTAGGAGATCGCTCAAAACTTCATCTCTATTCGTTAAATGGCATACTAATAAACAGTAGCCCCTACGATGCGTGTCTACTAATAGACAAGTGTAGGTGTAAATTATGAATGACTTCTTACAAATGACCGGTATACACACAATAAGCAGAATGCGCGGCGGCAACAGTTACATGTAAACATCAATTTGTTTATAGAAGACACGAATCGTTCAGCGTGCAGCTAGGCGGCTAAGGCGCTCATATTGCAACCCGTTACGAGACTGCGCGCCATGACGACAGCACATTCAGCATTCTGCGCTGTGACGCCCCAATTGTATCAGATTACGTTGCATGCGTAAGCGCCTGTAGCTACCACCTGTTATACTATTGAGTTTGCTTATTGCTATGTAACTTTACCTTTATACAAATTTGTTGTATGAAGAGAGGCGATTCGTGTAAAATAATAAGTACGTCAGTCCGGTAAGAATAAATCTAATCCTCTCTCTAAACTGTAACAGACCCAGCGTGATCATGGTACAATAATATTCAAGTTGCAGTTTATCATCGTCGAATAATTTGAAAAATTACATACACATGTATAATCTTATTGACATCGTCATACTATCATCAACTCTTTTATCGCATCTAAGAAGGCTAAGGTCAGTCAGCCACGCTCTCCAAGAATAGCGACGTAATATTAAACACTAACTTGCGTAGGTTCTTTGTCAAGGGAATCGTTACTGAATATTAACACAAGCGGTTATATTCATCTACAACAATCGCTAAACTTTCGAGAGCTTGACAGCGGTTTGATAACTTTCTAGTGACGGGTGGTTGGCAATAATACGGATTCGTCATCAATTCGCACTGTGAGTACAAAAGTGATGCCCGAGTGTTCGTGAATAGGAAATTAATAGCAAATTAATTTTCTCTACTTGTAGTTATTCGACTGTCGCATTGTGTAGCAGTTACAACCGCGATTGCTTATCAAGCGGTCTTTGGCTCGATTCCTGGTCGCGCATGTAGTGGTATTGGTTTTTTATACTGAAATTCCCAGTTATATTTCAGTGATTAGTCTCTGAAGTTTAGACTTATGCAAGGTAGCAATAGGCTCAACCCGTATTAAATAATGAGAAGTAGGAGTGCTATCATTTCTCTGCATACCTCTTCGGGGAAATACATTAGTGATGCGTTGCTTTTATGTTAAATAGTCATGTGTCTTTAAAATACATTTAGCTACCTACATGATAATTAAAATTACATATATAATATTCCAGAATGTTCCTAATGTGCCCCGGCCTTAGCATTAGCGCCATAAACCCATCCGATAAAATAATTTTATCTTTTCAAAGTATCACCGTAGTAAGGTGATTGGATTTCAGTTTACAAAAACGTGTAACTGGCAGCTGTAGAAAACTGAATATTTCTGGATGATTTAAATTTTATTACCTACTCTTATTACTCTATAGCAAACAGTGAAATAGTTTGAATAAAATATGTTTCAGGTACATATTTTATAACTGTATTAGTTCTGTTTAGTAACAATTCTTAATTATAAAAACGAATAACAAAGAGGTACATTAGCTAATTATCAAATTATACAAATAGTTACTAAATGCATAAAGAGCTGGTAACACAAAAAAACAATCTTGTGAAATCGGATATGAAACTACACTAAAATATTAAACAAACTGATAAGACAATGAAAGCCTTCGGGGAAGTGAAATTATAATAAATAGAAAAAAAAGTTCGTATCCGGTGGATCAAAGCCAATTGCATTCAGCGCGGTCATTTAATATTGCAAACGCGATTACTGTAGCGAGCGAACTGGTGACCAAGTGATATCAAGAAATTTCAGGACACGAGATAAAAGCAATGAACAATGACAGTTTTCGACTGCCACGTTGATCTAGTCTAGTATTGTAAGCGCGATCGATAGACAAGGGTTGTATCGCCGGGTCGTCGAGCCATTATTGTATTTTCTAACTTGAAATTCCCAGTGGTAGCTTAAAGTACAGATTTGTGCTCAATTTATGGCATTAGTCAAACCCATCTAATTCATGGTACGTATATGACATGGTACATAATTCGTGGAAAGTGGCACTACACTTCCCTGTCTACCCCTTCGAAGAAATACACGAGTAATGTTAAGTTATACTATAAACAACGAAAGCAATGCCAATCGTTCATAGTCAGGAATTATATGCACAAACTGTAGCCTAGGCTCACGAGTCTAGATTCCTCACGAATGAATCTTACGAGTTGATGACACAAATAGTTCCAAGTTTCTTAAAGACCACTACAGACGCAATTACGGACATTATTCGTTCGTGTACCCGAGGGTTTTTCTCCCGGGACGTTATAATTACAATTCGCTTAAGACTTGAGGAGACAACGTTGAATTACCGGCCCCTTGCGATAGTATTAAACAACACGTACGACGTTCGTTTATTTGTACCAACACTCACAAAAAATATTTGCATATAATAAAAATAATGCATGCTTTTAATACGTGCATTCGGGGCAGCAATTCAGCAATAATAATCCCATCATCTTACCGACTGATCTGAGAAGAGAGGGGTATCTTCTCGTTCTAAGAAGAGACCCATGTCTAACAGGGGATAGGTAGAAGAAGAGTTGATGATTTAGACGATGATGTATCTCATATAACAACTTGTACTAACTGAACTTATTAACATTGACAGTTCTATTAAAGAACTATTCCAAAACTACCGATGTCTATGAGTGTAATCAACTCTATAACATATCGTTCCTCCTATGATACCGTGGAGCTGGGCTATTTAAATTTGTCACTGCATCGCGTTCGTTAAGTAACCTGTATAATGTCTTCCGGTGTAAAGCTCTCAGAGCCATATCCGAGAACGTTACACGGCGCGTTAAAACGGGTCGTCTAAGGAACTGGTATGTATTTGTAAAACATTGAGGTTGCAATGCGATGACAATTCATTTAAACAATGTATTCAGTTCAGTATTTTCGCCAATGGGTTTAACTACCATTCATACCTTCGAATATGAATAATAATAATTAAAACATAAATCGACTCCATGTTAATTTCTTTGGTTCTATTAATGCAGCTCAAGCTAAAGTTTATATTTAATTAATGTACAGTGGGAGCACAGTAGGTAATAAAATATCGAAACGCGGAAAGTGGTTTCGCGTGGACACAACAGTGGCATTTATTGGTAGATAAATCTTCGGCAAACAGCACAGACGAGTGGTGGTCGAAAAGAAAACAAAAACTTGGCGTGCCATTCAGCGGCATGGCCATCGTTATTTTTACTCTGTGCAATATATCAAACCGGAAAGACACTGCGGTTTATTATTACAATGCAGCAAGAATTATTTCGCGGGACGAATTAAACGTACCTACCGTCCACTTTTATACTTTACGCTAGTGATTATATAATTCTCTACGAGATTATGAAGGTAATGGTATCGCGAAGCATTATTGAAAAAATGAAAAATTGCCGAGCGCAAAGCTCACTGATATATAAGGGCCGAGAGATTATCGCGTGTCGGCGTGCACTTACGCGGAACGTACCTAACATTATCAAACAACATATGATTTACACCGCACCATTATAATAAAAAGAAAAAAAATACTGAAGGACGCTCGTGGAATTGACTATTTTCGTAATAAAGAAGTAACATATAAAGTGGTATATTTTGAAATGTAAATAATATTGATAAGTTTTGTGAGTTATTTATTCAATGAACACATTTTCTACATAGATTCACGACGGTAGATATAACATACTGAGCTTTCGTTCATTGTAGTGTATTAATTATATAAAGAAATTAAACAAAACGCGATTTCAAAACATTTCAAAAATATCAATCACTTAAAAAAATATAGGAACATAAAAAAAATATTTTTGGTCGAAGCCCTTTTACAAATTGTGCGGATCCTTTTAAAACTTTTACGTTTCAGTGCATTTAGTAACTAAGCACGAAATAACTATTAACGTATCCCATCACAGCTCGTTATCTGCGGTCCTCAGACGAGAGGATTATTTCGACATTAAGCATCGGCATTATTTCACGAGCTTGGCTCCGCGACGTTGGTCGGTGATTTGAAGTAATAGCTACTTAATATATTTCAAATTGACTTTTTGCATAATATAATTTAGAGATGTACCGCCATTAGCGGCCAAGACCTCGAATACTATCAGCATAAAATATATGTATTTTTAAAAATAAAAATAAAATAAAAATGCTTTATGCTATGCTATGCTAAAAATATAATAAAAATAAAAATGCTTTCTGTTCATCATGGGCATGCGATTCGGGGATCACAGACCACAGTTTCTCGCGCCGCCTACGCTGCTGCTCATAGGCGGCCACAGCATTTAGTTGCGCCCAGGCAGATCGCGCCATTCTGCGATCTTCTGCTTCTTACGACACCCTGTATCCCAGGCCACGTCAGCCAGTACACGTCCCGAACATCCGTATATTTTCAATAGTAATTCAAAGCCTTTCAGAGGAACGTACTGTTAAATAGATAAAGATTACCTTTGTAATATTCGCTTTATACAATCAAATATTAGTGATTTTTTATGGTACATATACATTAAAGTGACTGCAACCTGTTCGTTTGCTAATCTCATCACATAAAAAATAATATTTTTCTTGTTCTCATATTGTTTATATTACGAGGAAGTGATGGAACGCTTGAACACATAATATATATCATTGATGAGATGAAAGTGGATTTAGCGCCGGTCTGCAACCTTCCATCTGTTAAGCAATCGCTGTAACATTTGAAGCATATCTTGCAAACGCTTGACTGATTTCGCTACACGCTCCCATAGACACGTACTATAATACCCAAATAATTTACAAAGTAGGTAACTAAAGTGACAGGCGCGAAATGTTATCTACGAAAGTTTTTGAATTACAGTGAAACCACGGCGCGTTAGTCGCTAATTTTCGATTCCTATTTTAGTTACCATAAATACGTACCTACATCGGCAAACATTGATTTCTTCTACATATTTTCTTCTTCCATTACACTCTCTGTATGTATTATAGTTGCATATTGATGAAAAAATAATACAATGAAATAAGCGGATACTACAGTAAAAGTGCTAGTGACAAATAATACAATGAAATAAACAAAATAATACAATGAAATAAGCGGATACTACAATAAAAGTGACCTCGACGCATACGCACATAGCAACCACTATATTTGTTATCGCTGAATGTATTTGCTATTTGGATGGGTAGATTTTCAGAAGCATTTTCGTCCTATAGATTACGACTTTAACGTTACGGTAACAATCGTTAACAATCAATTTAAAGAGAGATTACATAAAAAGCGACAGACGATTAAGGTACATAGATAGATGAAGTACGGTTGTGAAAATAAGAAATTATAGTCACAGGCCGATGTCTTTTGTATACTTCTCGTAGATATGTTGTTGGAGACAAAATAGAAACTACTGACACGTATAATTTTCAACGATTTGGATTCACAAACTTCCTCTCTGCAGTTTTTACAATGCCGTTTCCTTGTTCACAACTTTTAAAATAGACTTAAGAGTACTGATCACGCTTTCGGATGGCCAATATAAACATGCGCAATAAGAATTAGGAAAACATTGAAGTATTGAAGAACGGTATACGTCTTTATAATATGGACATACGTGCTACTTTAAAAAGGGGAATTAAAGTAACTTGAAGGACATTAAATCGTATCGTAACTTTTATCCTTATACTCGGCCCCAACTGGTTATCACGCCTTCGCGAGAACAGAAACGCTGCAGTCACCACTTAAGCAAAACCCGATCGCAAAAGATATTGGCAAGCATTCCGGATGGTTTGCCACGTGCAATAGGACTAAAGGGAACAAAACTTACAATGCTCTTAATGTTTTAGAACGAGTATCAGCTTTGTTCTAATAAATGCATAGAGATCATGATAATTTTATCATCATCATCATGATATGAAGTGAATCATGCTTTTAGCATATGTACTGTACATAATTAACACAGCTAATTGGAACGAACTTATAATTTCCAGCGAACGGATGTTATAAAGGAGCACTAAACCTCCTTTCATCACGCTCAGTGGTTAGCAAGTTTTGAGGTAATTTGGCAGAGAATTCTCAGTAACAGTTTAAAATAATAATAATGCTATTCATCATTAGCTGTGAAACATAACAAACACAAAGGAAACGACAACAACGCTTAATCATATTCAACAGATGTAAACATGGCTGTTGACTAAAGAGTAAATATCGCAAGGAACTCAGCGAACGTACCTGACCAAAATTTCTTTGAAACGCATTAGGAAAAGCCAAAATCGAAAACGAAAGTACCCAAGCAAACAATGAGCTTCACTCGAGTTGTTTGTTCAAGCCCATTAACGAATGGGTGCAGATTAAATCTTTTGTGTCATTCGAAGGCAACCTTTTCAAAACTTAGTTGTTAGAAAGTGACTCTTTGAGTGAGCCGTTTCGTTAGTTACGTCGCGACTTTTTATTAGTTACGCGGTTTTAGTTACCGACAAATTACGTTTGTTTAAATGTGACTCATTTACGTGTTTCTTTACGCCATACGGTTGCAGTAATTACAATATTTGTTTTGCTCTTTTTTATTTGAGAATAATTTAACATAAACGAAATAAAAATTCTATTTCAGTCGGCTCAACGAAAGGCAGGACCATTACAAATTAACTTCCTTCTATCATAAGCTCTATATCATAAGTTAAAACCCCGTACGTGAAGGTGAAGAGGAGATAGGTCAAATACATTCGGCCATGAGTTATATTTGCTTAGGACGAAATCATTAACGGAATATCTTGTTTTCAATTGATAATCACGGCCTTCAGAATTTTCGTGGAACACCAGATGTAGGAGATTATCGGTAACCAGTAACATATGTATTGACTAATACACATACTTATAAACACCTACGCTTGTTTTCAACAAAATGTGTGTTTCCTCTACCTTGTTCTGTAAGTTCGTTTGATTTAAAACACTATAAACAAATTTTATCGTAGTTAGCACGGACACGGACAGTTAAACGGATGCACAGACACAGTACAAAAGTAATTGAAGAATACATTTTATTACGCACACCGTCATCATAATCATCACATTAGCCTTTACCATTCCACTGCTGGAATACTATGCACTGCACGCATTGCCCACTTAACCCCTCATTTCTATCATATACCTACATTGGATTTAAAATTTAAATTTGATACAACACGAACTCTACGACCAGTGTACGTTGTCGCACATGACATTACAAGTATTTACAAGGTCATTAACTAACAAATATTAAATACTAGCTTTTGCCCGCGGCTTCGCTCGCGTGGAATTTGCTCTGCCACATTGCATCACCCCTCCGCCCCCGTGTCGCGTACTACGCCTTTTAGGCGACCTATGGCGCTCCATTCAAGTAAATCATATAATGATAACGTTTAAACTATACGACCAAATTACTTAGTGTGAAAGACAAAATTTATCTACATGAAATACTTAAGGCGACAAATGTATTGATTTTGATAAGAGTTGGGTAAATATACTACAATATGCATTGTAAAATAGTAACCAATTTAATTAAATTTATGGGTCACAATTTTGGTCATAGTGGCTTCCACATAAACGATAGATATATGCTGTCCTAGACTTTTATTTATATTTCCAATCTTTTTTAATACAAACCTCTTTACGTGTAAGGTAAGGCATATCACACTTTGTAGAAATTATTAGCTTCCAACGAACAAAGAAAACTAATTTTCGTACAATGTAATATAAAGAGTAGGTACATACTATGTATAATGGCTAAAGTAAATTACATGTTGCTCACGAAACGCCGGATTTACAAACAACATATAAGAAGATCTTAGGTAACGACTAACACTATGTACAGTGATGTACGGACGTTACATATATTATATATTAATATAGAAAACGTAAAAAAAACGTAACATCACGCCTGGTATCCCCGGAGAGATAGACAGAGGAGTGTAGTAGACTCCCACGTTTCACCAGTTACATACGTTCACGTCCCACTATGGAATAAGTGCTGAGAGCATTGTCATGCACCGGGCACAAATTCAATAGCAAGTAATATTAAAACTTAAAACGCATATTTTTAAGAGGTGCGCGCTAGGATTGAACCCCGGATATTGACAAAAGAAGTTTTCCTGAAAAATTTAACATGAAGGTTTATTATTAAAACTATTTTATTTCAAAGTTATC
>DWTO01001405.1:0-16356 GCA_018244755.1 Jemadia pseudognetus
GAGAAGAAGAACTGGCATGGAATGATATGCATCTGATTTTATATTTATGGTTTTGGTTAATAAAAAAAATCTATGCATATACAATTATTTTTATATATATATTTTTGGAAATTTTATTAAGAAGAGAATTCAAACCGGGTTGAAAGATTATATAAAATTTCGTTGGTTTGGTAGCTATACATCTAAAACTTTAATTTTACGACCTCAATTACGTATAAAAAAATTATGATAATTGGTTTCGGAAATGTTACCATAAGGGAGTAAAATAAGGGTTGAAAGTTTGTATGAAAATTTGGCAGTCCGAAGCGAGTCGAGCTACGAGAGTGTAGCCGCGGGCAATAGCTAGAGTTCTCTATAAAATCATTTGAATCATACGAGAATCGTAGAATTCTCCAAATTTAACAATATCAATAATAACAATAGTTAAAATATATTTACTTATAAATTCTCAGCATGGTATATGAATGAACACCTAGGACTATAATTGTAGAAAAAAATTGAAGTCACTTTGCGCGCGAAAACGATTTCGAGGTCTGCGGACAGTACTAAATAGTCAATAAATAATAATAGTCAATTTCTTTACCAAATTTCAAATCACAACTCATGTCTGACTGTTACAATATAATTAAATATAATCTAGCATATATAATTTTTTCCACTTTATAATCACAAATTATAAAAGACGCAGTCAAAGGGAAGGATTACAAAATTGGTGGGAAAATCATAAAACTACAATGAAAAAATTTATCACTCAATGGCAGCTACAGTCTGTGTGATTATTGGTTGACTTGATAAAACATATTGGAATAATTACACTAGAATCTTATATAATTTGTATGAATAAACAAAACACACTATACAAGTTTGTATATCACAAGATCTTTAAAATGCAGAAAAGTGTACTCTTTTGAAAAAAATACCTAGGTTTGATAATGTATTTAATATTCATATCAATGATTTTTGTCAGAGGTTGTAGTATTTCTTAATTTTGCATGTTGAATCATGTCACAATATTTCCAAAATATATTTAAATGAGATCTAATAATATATGTAATGTAATTTTGATCAAAAATAAAACATTTTTATTTTTGGCACAAATGAGAAATATCAAATCATTTGTGGAGTCTTTATATATAATAATTGCGATACAATGGGGTACAGTGTTTAGTTCACAAATATTATAATTCTACATTTTGTCAAATGTACTTAGAAGGAATTCAACCATAACTAGTAAGATACATTGAAATAATTTGATCAATCTTATACATAGTTTATCAATTACAAACTAGATTTGTTTATCCATAAAAATATGACATAATTGTAACATACATAGACTGATACATTCTATTCACATATAACATAAAATTGTTATTATAAGGTGCTATGGAGTGATATTAGAAATGTAACATCACACCTTTTATCCCTGACGATGTAGGCAGAGGAGTGTAGTACACTCCCACATTTCACTAGTTACGTTTACATTCCACTATGGAATACATGGTGAGCCTATTGTCATGCATCGGGCACATATCCAGATTCTGAGCCACTACTAGAAAATCTAAATTGGAAAAATCCACTAGTGTCCCTCTCACTTTTCTTATTACATTAGCAAAACTGGTTAATTTAAGATATAACAGGTGATGACCAAAATACATTCACTACAGATTAGAAATTTCAAATAAGCAAATTGACCAAATCAATTGGAGGAGTGCAACAAACTGGATAAGCTTGATCCTCCATCACATATCTGCAGAACCTTAGCCCTTGTAGTGACAGAACACCCAAGCATACAAGTGGCATCTGATTGGACTAGAAAGTAGACATATCATGTAACATTATAATTAGTATAATATCACACCAGCTTCTTTACAGGGGTAGGTGAAGAGCACTAACTGTCAAATCCTTATGTATCTGATGTGTTTCTCTTACAATCATATAATTCTCTTAACATATTCCAAAGATGTCATGCACTACTGAACTGTCAAACATCATAAATGGAGTTACCCAACAGGGAATTACTGAACATTTACATATTCCAAATCTCTACAATAGACAGTTGTATCATATATAAATCATGGTAATAATAGCTAATTAATACTTTTTGTGAAGATTCCTCATAAACATTGATGATTATCGGTGTGAGAGAGAACAATTCAATGGGGGCACAAAGAATTGTTGAGTGATGCCTCGAAAATATATATTTTAATAAATGTGATAAAAGATGATGATAATGAAGATTGAGTATGTCTGATTGAACCTGTGAACACACGGTTCACAGTGTGTTATTAGAATAATCTAGAAACAAAGCAGTTCACATTGTTACACTGTGTGTCATCCCATGCTACATCTCACTCATCTTCAGGTGAGATTGTAGTCAAATGGGAGTGTCTGGCTACACAATAAAAAGAAAATTTTAAACACAATCGTTATCTCCACAGAGAGGTAAGATAGATACTCAAATCCATGTATGTACAATTTACAGCTAAAAGCAAATTCTAAATTGCTTGCATTTTTATAGGATGTATTTAGGTAGCCTAACTTATTTACTATTGTCTGTTAACAGTTATACAGATATATTAATATTTAAATTGTTTGTTTATAATGTTTGTGTGCCAATCTAGATCAAATCAGCAACATTGAAATGAGTTTAGAGAGAGAGTGAAGATAGGTGTTCCTCAAGGTTCTATTCTAGGTCTGTTTTTGTTTTTAGTATATATGTATATTAGGTCTACCTTTCTGAATACAAGATTTATGTAATAATAGTAATGACATATCTTATTGAGAGATTGAGAGAGGAAAATGAGACAGAAAATGAATAATTATAAAAGGATAAAATATAAACCTTAATTACTACATGTATGTTGCAAATATAGACTTGTGCCATTAGTTTTTGTTATTTTCATCAGATATTTATTTGAATAAGGAATTATATAAAGTTGCATTACTTTTACAAAATATACTACATTCAAATTATGATATCTAATAAAATGTGTATCCATACATATATAAATATAATTTTCTAATTATACATGTATATTTAATAACTGTCTAATCATAGGTTTTATAAGTTGTCCTAATATATTTATGTGTATATATTTCATCAGCTGTCTGGTTAAAATACAGGCATTACTACATTTGGGATCAGATATCTGCGAGTTGTTATCATATATATCATTAATTATAAATACATAATATAAATATGGCATTTCCAAACAGAATCCAAAACATAGTCCAGGATAAATTTTCAAAAATAAATTGCTGTTTTTGTGTGATAATTTGGATGCATGGCTGATTAAGGGCTTAGTGTTAATGTGGGCAAAGCATAGAGAAATCATTTGTAGAATTGGAGCCCTCAACTAGCAAAAGTCAAAAGGTAATCTTTTTTTGCACACATATTTTAATGCAGTATCAACGTTGTACATTGACCTCATGTTATAGCCCATATCCACAATATTAAAATATGTTTAATCAAAAAATCTCATGTTAAAAACATGTTAGTTGTGTATTATGGGTAAGTAATATCTTAATTGGTAACACAAATGATCAGTATGTCCAAGCAGTTTAACTTTAATATTATTTCAGTAAGTTAAATCTCAAGATATTTTTTAAGAAGAGATTATCACACAACCATATATATTACCAATGTTAAGATTTCATTGTACATCTAATTAAAATAATATTTTTTAAATCCAACAACACATTAGTAACATACTTGGATACAGGGACCAAGTACATTCAGGTGTTCATTCATCTGTCAGCAAACTTTATTTTTAGATTTGTGCAATATATTTAAAATCAACACTTAGCTAGAAAATTACATCACCACCAATGTTACAGTAAGTAATAAGTACATAAGTTTTATGATTGTATATCATATCCTAATTCAAATAGAATTCCAAATGTCAAATAACATAGATGACTAGACGAGCTTTTATGCAAGCATATTAGTGAATTTAAAAAAACAGCTCATATGTATGTCAGACTGATTATCAGAGTTTACTTTTGGATCATCAGATTGTTGACTGTCGAGGGAGATGTTGATATGATGATGCTGGTGAATAAAATATTAGACACGAGACAAACTGTGGTGCATGTACTCACCAGCAAGTGGGTGTCGCGTTGTCCACGGTGTCCTGGTTGGCCTGCGAAGGAGACTCGGCTCCCCGCGCGCCACCTGCCACTGAAGATGCCGTGGTGCACTCACTCACTGCGACCGCATCATCACACAACCACTCTTATTACCTCCACCAAACTGACCCTAGTTGCATCTCTACCTGAAATCACCACACACTTGATTCCACAAATCACTTTACGGACGCACGTACGTATTCCACTAAGATATCGATGTCGTGTATTGAGATTTCGCTATGATGGCAACTGACAGCCACTCGCGATACGTTCCGACAAATTCAATAGCTAGATAGAACTCGGTTTGAACATCCCCGATTACATGTACGCTACCCCCGAGCTCCGTTCACGCCCAGTATCACCACGGTCCACCACACGAATATATCTCACGAAAAAATGGCAACCTTCAAATATAATGACCCGACTCATCTAACAACTCCACCATGGAATTCTGTAATATTTATAAACTTTCACGAGTTAATTATAGCCCAGACGCTACTATTAACGTTTGAACATAAGTAAAAGATGAGAAAATAATATTTATAAATAGCTTCGGATTATTTTGATACAAATTTATATCGCTGAATATCACTGCATACACACCCCTAATTCGGGTGGATCGGATCCTCTTCTTTCAGTCTATAACGAATTTAACATATGAAATTAAGCACGGATTACTTATTAAGACTAGAAATATATGACCTACACCCTGATAACTACAAAGACATTTTCGTAGCAATGACAGCGATCCGTATCGGCTTCACAGAACCTACAGAAAAAATCAACATGTCGCCTACAATGTTAAAACGACAAGGTGTTATATCGTTGCAACTTCAGCTGAATAGCAGCAAAAGGGGCGTGGCCAACATTGAACTGTTTTCATAAAACTAACAAAACAACTGTAAATACGTCGGTTTACGGATGACTAATAGTGATTTTGTTAGGGCAAATAGAATTGTATTAAAATAAATTTCATTTCAAGTCAGATGAAGGTACCATAAATCTGAAAAACTAAAAATATTATTGTTTCAATTACAAATATCTGCAATTACATAAAAGAAAGTACGAAATGGGTTACATATAATATAATATTAAATATTTGTTAGTTATGTAGATTCTAGTAAACTTTAGCTTTTAACAATCTTCCAAAAATAGTAAGAATAGTATTCGACCCTAAAATACACAATTAATATTTAATATTTTGTAAAAGAACGTACTATTTACAGTAATATGTATAATGATTAAACAATCATTTGTAGTACACTGTAATACTAGAATTTTTTATGTATCTTGAAATTAGCGCAATTTCGCAAATTTAAACAAGATTTTTGATATCGCAAACAATGCAACTTTTCACTGACCACCACTATGTCGTTAGTCTTTCATGAACCATAGACAAGATTGAGTTGAGAATATTTTATAAATTGGATATATTAGAAATCAGCTGTCAAATGTCAGTACGAAAAGAAGCGGTTGAGTTTGTATTAAATTTGTACGTTATTTAGCAAAAGTAACGGATTGTTAAAAGTATTTTTTAAATAATCATATTACAGTGTGGCTGTGTTAATGTTATTAACTTTTCCAAAATGGCTACACACAATAAAACACTGCAACTTATAGCATCTAAGTTAGGTTTGGCGGCTGATGAAAAAGTCCTCCGGTAATTTGCTTTTATAAATAACTTTATTTATAAATATTTGTGTTATTTTTTATGTTTCACTGTTTGAGTATTTTCCTCTCACTTATTGATTGGTCTAAACTTTACAACGAAAACTGACGCCTAAATAAAATTACTATAAAACCACCTGTTAGCATCTCTTGGTATAATTCATTTGTGACCTTGTGATTTTCTAGGTCTTCTGTTTCTAGTTATTCATTTCCGAAAAAATTGCTATAGCTAGAAATATTTTGAATTTTTAACATATACAAATTCATATAACCTGCTCAATTCTCATTTTCTTAAGAATCTATCAGGAATAGTAATAAATAATAAGTGGATATATTTTGTAATTAATTGCTCTCTCCACATAGCTTTGCATATTTGTCAAATAGTGTTCTGTATTTTAACAAGCCGTATTCTCTATTCAAGAATTCACAATAGTAAGACACAAATAATCTATGTTAAACAGTCACATACACACATGTCACAATTGTGTTTACATATTGCATGTGGAAACAAAAATGTATTACCTCAATATTGGGTTATTTGCTCTTTGATTGAGACATTTCTTATTTGTGAATGGATTTCATAATATCAATTGTAGAAAAGCAGCTGAGTTTGACAGGCTTCTGCAAATCAAATCAACAGCAGGCAGCAATATGACAGATACAAGTAAAGTTGTGGTATGTCTCGACCTGGCTGCTAGTATGTTGGGGGTGGAGTTGGATACTGTAAGTATTGGTAGTAACATGTATAAATTTGTAAAGTTTATTTACTTAGATTGTTGGTTTATGTTACAGTTCGGACCATTTGGTTAATGAGAACCATTGTAAGGGTTATGAGAATTGTCAGTCACCAGACTTGTTCCAGTGTTGGTCAATATTACAGAGTGAAGTTAACACTAGGGCTGAGTTTATAATATTAATTTCAGTGACCATTATAGACTATTTGCACCATATAGAAGTTATAACATAATTCAATTTTCCAATTTTCAGAAAATGGCAGTTAAATACTCCGGACTGAAAGTATCCTTGTACAACAGCTGCCGGAAGATTGTGGAGAATTTACTGGAGGTCAACAGTGGTACATTGACTGTGCCGGGGCTCTGTGTTATGTTGCAGTGCACTGGTGTGCAGGAACTGGCCGAGAATATCCTGGCAGAATATCAGAAGCAATCTAAAGTGGTCAGTGATGATATTAACTATTACATTTAACTTATGTAACTGATGAAATGTGGATTGTAGTGCACTCCTCCGCCTACCTCTTCGGGAATTACAGGTGTATTGTTATGATAATATTACATTTATTCCATACTCCAACTAATTATTTCATTCATTTACTAATTTTATCTTCTTAATAATAAATTATGTGTCACAGTGTTTGTCCGCGATGGACTCCTGAACCAATTTTAATGAAATTTTATGCACATGTATTGTTTAGTCCAATTTAAAAGATAGGACAGTTTTTATTTTGATAAATTTAAGGCTTTTGAAAGATAAAAGTTAATATAAGATAGCAATAGATGGCGGTGAGAATTACATATTTTGCCACAATGTTATTTTTCAGTTGAGAAAGTTTCAATAGATGGTGCTGTGTTATAATTTCAAATATTTTTTCAATTGCTGCATTTTAGTCCAAGTGCTGCACATTGTGACGAGACACGAGATGTTTGTATATGTATAAAGATATAATAAACTATTAGTTAATTGTAAGGTGGTATGAAGTTCGTCGGGTCAGCTAGTATATCATAGATTATTGAGTTCATGTGTGATTCATATCCTTTTTTGTCTAATTTCAGGAAATTGACTTGAATCTCCCACAATATGTCTGTATGGCTGTCTATCAAGCTTGCAGGTAACATTCTTATATTATTAATGATTAAATTAGGAACTTTCACATCAATTTAGAAAATATACATTGGGACAATCTCAAGAGTTTATTATTACAGAAATACAATCACCTCATCATCATCAGCTTATTGCAGTCCACTGATGGGCATCAGCCTCTCCAAAGGGATTATACCCATAATCCCTATGCTGGGCATGTAGGATCACAGAGTGCAGATTCTCACACCACCTATGGTGCTGCCCTTCAATCACCAGGGCATTAAGCAGTTCCAAGCTGGACTAGTACACTCTTACGACACTCTGATCTCAGCATGGGGTCGGAGAATATATTTTTACTCCTCCCCGATATAGACACCACAATTTTAGTAAATTATTTGAGCTACCACTGTTGGGGATGAAACATGTTCATGAATATATGATACAGAAGTCGAATCTCATATTTTGCCTCAGCGTACTTTGGATACTTAATGGTTAAACAGGTACACTAAAATAATTCCAATAACCATCTCTGTTTTCAGGATACACAAAGTGAAAATTTTGAAGAGTAAGCTAGTTGAGAAATCCAGACTGAAGCCTGCACAGTTTGGCAAGCTGGAGGCAGATTGGGTAAAGTTTGTCGATGAACACTTTGCAAATGTCAAAAAGAATGGCAGGCAGCATAAGAGTGGCAAGGTTACTGGTGAGTAATATTCTACCTAAATGTGTCACCTCTTTGTATCTTTAATATTTACATGCTCTTGAAACAGTTTGAAACATTCAGAAGTATGGCTGGCATCTAAAATTGAGGATTACGTAACCTTTATATTGGATGTTTTGGTCTATGTACAGAATTTATTTAAAACTTTTATATAAACTAACTTATAGTTTATATAAATAAACTAACTGACAAAATAATGATGATATGTTTCGATGGCTATTTTAGTTTTGTAGATCTCATAGTATAGAGATCCTCAATAAATTTTCTGTAGTGGTCTACATTTCAATATTGAATGTGACCCATGTTTAAAAATATTGAAATATTGTTTGTGATATATTGATAGCTAAAAGATGTATCATTTTAATACCCATAAAAAATTTATTCAAATTTTCGAGACTGTGAGATTATTAGCAGACAAACAGAAGAGACTGCAGGAGGACTCCAAAGTTGTAATAAAATTGTGAATGTCAAATTTTAATTCATTTTTTTTCATTGTATATTCTCCTGTAATTCTGAAGTGGGAGGCTGATTCTAAATTGATGAATTAGATTGAAATTCATCATCTTCATATTCAATCGTTCCACCTTTCCCTTGTTGTATAACTGGTGAAACTTGGGAGTGTACTATACTCCTCAGCCTACCCTTTTAGGAATTGCAGGCATGGTAATACATTTACTATATCTATATTACAGCTGAACCAGACAATGCGGAAGTTGAAAATAGTCCTAAGGAGCAATCATGCCCAGAACCTGCAACAGAGTCATACGAGGATTGGAAGAGAAGAATGTTAGAGGTAGCATACAGAGAGTTAGAAGAATTGCAGAAACAAGAGAAGAATGAAATGCAGAAAATCGAATGTGTGGATGAAGAAAGGTCTTTGTCTCCTAGAAAGAAAAATAAAAGTAATCAGTTAATGTCACCTAGAAAAAGTAGTAGGCAGTTAACAACTAGAAAGGAGAATAATCAGTTGTCATCACCAAGAGTTACTCTGCAATTTGCACCAAGAAATAACATTGATGTTTTGTCACCGAAAGAAGATCCACATCTTGTATCTGTTACAAAAGATAAATTACCTTTGTCACCTATGAAATTTGATCATAATTCGTCACCAAAAAAACAAGTCTCGTTCCCATCCCCCATGCAAGAAGATTTTTCTCCCAGAAGATCACCCAGGAAGACTCCTCAGAAGTTCTCTCCATATAAAAGTCCTAGTGGCAAAAAAGGTGTTAGATTACTGTTTCCAACAAATGTATGATATAGTGGGAATAATTTGTGGAATTTGTTGATGATAGAATTTTGGTTGTGTAATACTTACCTACATGGATGTCGTTTCAGACAATGCTATAATATATATTAATATACTGAGCTATAGTACATATTTATAGCGAAGTACCATAGACAATGTACCAATGCCATAAGAAATATTATTGTGGTCGTTATGTGCGCAGAAATGTCTTGTGACACTAAGATGTGTCTTGCTATATCTTTTCACATATTTTGTCGACATTAGGAAGAAACATGTACCATAGCTAATTTTTATTTTTTTTTTATCTCCACAAATTACACAGTATATAGTGAAATGTGAGGTCACTCAAGCCTTACTGTAGAAAATATATAATATACCCCAATATGTCCCACCACTATACATTATAACTCCGTCTGTGATGGCCATAAAATACAATAAGGTAAACATGAGCACCATAGAAATATGATAATGTGTTTTACGATTTAACATCTATTTAGTTTTAATTAGTGTTGCCATTGATTTAGATAAGCTTTTCCTGTTCTATTAATTTATAAATAAACCCTTAACAAATTAAATTTAGTTTTAATTAATAGTAATATTGTAATAAACCGTCACGCCATTGTTGCTTAAATATCATTCATTTTGAAAGAATCACTGATAAGTAATAAGTGGAGATTTTAGGCGGGCATTTCGCGTATTCGTTTTACAATTCGATTTTTGATATTAAGAGTTTCCGGTGAAACAAATCGATTTTTATTGCAGAGATATGTATTATTGCATTTAAAAATTATAATCAAGATCACATTAGTAGCTTAAGTCAGAATGTAAATATATTTATGTATGAATTACATCTTTAAAATTAACCAAATTATTAAAATTTATTTAAAATAATAATGGCGGCAACGACAGTGGCGCCACTGGAAAGTTTCTATGTCTTGAATGACATGATTTGCAATGAAGTATAATAAAAATAAAACAAATCTATTCCATAAAGTAATTATTTAAAAAATATTTCCATAAAGTAATTATTTAAATAAATACATTTAATCTACTTTATGTAAATAACGCGTAATCAATACACTTTTAAGGAACGTTGACTTTGAGAATCTCCAAACAAAGAGTGGCCAAATTATCTCAGGTTGTTCATAAACGCGGCAGCTTTTTAGTCTTTTCTACATGGCCGTGAGATCCGACTGTCACAATATGTTATTAATACTGGGGATATTTTTATTCCTCGCAACATTTATATTTGAAATCGGTGCAAATGGAACAACTCATAAGAGCACCACATATATCACATTTGACGACCCGCAGCGTCCTACCCTGGCTTACCCGAACTACTTGCCGATCCTGTTCATATTTATGACAATATTGGTCGGTGTGATCGTGAGAGCGATCATGCTTTGGCTCGGTACGTGCATCCCGTATAGAGTTGTCATGTTTGGCCTGGGTGGTTTAGTGGGTTTCTGTGCTCATTCATCTCCCGCGTTCCGGCCCATCGTTCAGATTTGTTACGTCGACGTCGATTGGCTGCTGCTCGGTTTTCTGCCAATTATCATCTTCAACACGTCCTACTCAGTGGACTCTCATTCGTTCTGGAAGAGCTTTCCCCAAATTCTCCTCGTCGGAGTGCCCGGAGCTTTACTAACTGCTCTAATAGTGGGATTCATGGCGTATTACTTGGTCGAAACGTCGTGGACCTTCGCCACGGCTCTATTATTTGGGGTTGTGTGTTCTCCTATATATCCAATGGAAGTGGTAAGTCAGTTGCGGGAATTGTCCAAAGGGAAATATGTAAGCGTGCTTCTTTTGGGCGAAGGGCTGATAGGAGACACCACGGTCATGATTGAGTTCACAGCGATCTATGGTTATTTAGCGTTCGCTATATCCGAGGGCTCTCAGGTTGCCTTTTTACTGCTGCGTTTCGCTGGCGGCGGGGTCATCTTGGGCGTCGTGATGGGCCAAATTACTGCTACGTTACTGTCTTTGACGTACTACGACGTTCTCTGCGCTGTGACCGTGACTTTGGCCGGGGCGTTTTTGACTTTCTACATCGGAGAGAAGTTCTTCTACGTTTCTGGATTCCTGGGGACGGTGATAGCTGGCGTGGTAGTCAGTTCGCGCAAGGCAACCGTGGCTGGCGACGTCGAACTAGTAGTATCAAGTTTCTGGAAAATTCTATCGCACATTGCAAATACTTTAGTTTTCACCATGGTTGGAGTAGTGATATTTGAGAAGATCGGCTACATGGTCAGCGTTCGCCAAGTGACCTTGGTATTCGTTACTTATACGACGGTCTACTGCTCACGGGCGCTGGTCTACTCAGTGATGACTCCGGTGCTGAGGCGCATTGGATACGGGATAACGTGGCGCCACTCCATGGCATGCGTCTGGGGGGGACTGCGAGGCCCTCTATCGCTATGCTTGGCGCTGATCGTCCTTAACACACCAACTATGTCGTACGCTGGTGAGGTAAGGTCTAATAAAGTTCTGACTATATATACTCCTTACATTTTAATCAGCACACATCAGACTTGTATATATTTCTTTTTATTCAAAAGAAAAAAATACAGAATAAGTATTGTATTTTATGCATGTCACCTTTTTCAAAACTAAAGTTTAAAATATTGGAACAGTGCAACAAAAACTGGCGGAAAAGACTTGTGTACCAGAAGCGCGGTTTGCGGTAAAGTTTTGTCCATACTGAGATTAAATCTATACAAATAAAATTATAGAAGTCTGTCGTTGTACTGGATAGGTTTTGATTAAATTTTTTAGTTTTACTTCTTAGACGCAGTCATACTAAAAAAATACTATATATTGATTCAATGTAAAGTTATTAAAGTTTCATATACATATATCAACAATTATTAGCGATTTAATAAGATTAGTGAGGTACAAATAGGTACATTTTGCTATCAATGTTTTGCTATGTTTTCTTCTCTGTATTTAAAACATATTGTTACTATCATAAACAATGCAAACGAAGCCGTAGGTATCAGCTAGTTTCTAATATTTTGAATTAACTCTCCGACAACCTCTTGCTTGCGTTTCGGACTTTAGTTCTGGATAATGAGAATCTGTGCTCTGCGATTTCCAACCGTGTGCTCAGCGTGGGCTTAAGCAAATACCCCTAAGGTCTATGTTCACCTGAGGATTTAGGCTGATGGTGATGATATTGATGTTATGGTGGTTATTATCGCACTAGAACTGATATCCATGAGCTCCTTACGTCCAACATATGTTAAATCTTTTGAAACATACATTGTTTACTTCCGCATTATAACTAACCAGATATCCTGACTTGTAGATCTTCATAATACAAACGACTGGCTTGGTGCTTCTCTCCCTGCTCATCAATGCGACCACTATGCACAAAGTTCTCAAGTTGCTGGGCTTAGCGGAGATATCCCTCGCCAAAAAGGCTAATATGACCAACTGTGTGAAGCGCATCATGATGACGAGGGACCGTTGCGTATCCATGTTGAAGATGGATAAGTTTCTTGCCGATGCTAATTGGGATCTGGTGCAAGAAGGTTACATATACTGTTCCTTTATCTTTGCGTAGAACACTGATCTGCTCTAAGTACGATGAGACTTATGATCATAGTCTACCAAGCTGACCAAGTATGGGTATGGCCAATGAATGTCCAGTAGTCTACTTAGAGAAGACGCTGTTTCTTCACGACACAATTTGAAATTCTAATTGGATGTGTCATATCAGGTACAGCAATAAAACATCCGTACCAGATCCAAATGTCAGGTCGCGACGAGGACAGCGACGATGACACTTACATGGGCTACCGGTACACCGCGTGCCCGGACTGCGCGCGGGAGGTGCCCAACGAGCCCACCAAGAAGGAGTTTGCGGAGATGATGCGGTAACACTGCAACAAGCAGTCGTCATTTTGAATTATGGTCTGCATTTTACCCTGTCGTAGCACGAGACGAAATTGATAAGTCATAGAGATGCGTTACCCTCATTATCCATTATTATAATCGTTACTGGATATTGTTATTGAAGATTTGCTTCGTTGTGATTTTCTTTACCAGGGAGGCAAACCAGCGTGTGCTAAAAGCAATGAAGATTTCGTATTGGAGACAGTACGAGCATGGGAAAATCAGCAAAGATGGTGTCAGGACTCTCGTCCAGGCCGTGGAAGTGGCGGCCGACTCAGATAACGGGCGGATTAACCTGGAGCAGCTGGGCACTTTGTGGAGACCTAAGGTTTTCTATTGGAACTTTACATTGGCGCTGGTAGATCTGACTCGGTAGAAACGACCTGCAAACACCGTCAGGCGCGATCGTAGCTTGAATATGTGATCGATATTGTCAACTCTTCGAAACGTTTTAATTATAATTAACAAATAACTATTTGTTTATTGTAACACCTAATAACTAGGCTGTTTAAAAGACGGTCTTAATGCCTAGTGGCATTCTCTACCAATCAACCCTTAGTGGTGCTGAATTCTCTACCAGT
Organism: Jemadia pseudognetus; assembly: GCA_018244755.1. NCBI lineage: Eukaryota > Metazoa > Arthropoda > Insecta > Lepidoptera > Hesperiidae > Jemadia > Jemadia pseudognetus. Next base: position 14,060 of record DWTO01001405.1, read on the forward strand.
CCACGCTTGGCACTAGTGAAAAATTGTTCAGCTGAAATGTTTCTGTTTTTCAAAGTTTAATAAGTTAAAATAGTCTTTGTTAGTTTAACAATTTTGCGGTATTTTTATTGCATAGCACAAAAAGGAAACCATTGTCTGAAAGAGATCTTACAAGGTCGCTTTTTGTATGCCCAATATTTATAATATTTAACATGGAACTCATTGTGCACTTCTATTTTGCTAAGGCTCACGCCATTTGGATCCGTCATAAACTCGTTAACATGATGACGCCTGAGGCAGCCAACGCCCAGGTGCCCCGCCATCCCTGGCGGCAACACTGCTATAGGGTGGTATCCACCATATGGTTCGATGGATTCATTTACTTGATGATCCTTTGCAACACCCCAGTTATATTGTTGGAAGTGGTCGCCAAGCCTCCAGTCTCCAGAACCATGATGTTCACGATCAAGTCGCTGAACTTGTAAGTACTTTATACTTTAGGACGTACTCTTGTGGAGTTCAAATGATAATTTTGTGGTATTGTAAATAGGCCTTAACCTTAAAGTGGTAAAGCTGTCGGTAAAACCTACTAACGGTATGGTGGTAGGACTAAATCTTAAGGTTCTCTAAAGTAAGAACGCACATTGAAGCGCCAAGTCAGTCTTTAAAGGTAAATTTGTGGTTGTTAGAATTAAATAATTTATTTTCTTCGTTAGTTGTTGTTGCTTCCAAAGCCGTGATCCATGTTTTACCATTTCATAACTATCCCTATCAGATTAATACCCAAAAGCACGATTATTACATAATTGAAGTTGATCTAACCCTGGCTACCATAACACAGGTTCTTCTATATGATATACGTTCTGGAGATGATAATTAAAATGTTTGCGTACACGTTTTTTGGTTATTTCAAATCGCATTGGAACAAGCTGGACTTCTTCATCATAGTGATGGCTACGGGAGGTGAGGCATATTGTTGTTTTATTAATTGGAGAATATTATGTGAAACGATTGTGTCTCTGACATGGTTGGACAATGACTTTTAAGACTTTAAAATCTTATAAATTATGTTCGAAAAAATGTTGAGTTAATGTTCTAGCCTTTCCCCAAGATGCAGGATAAAACTATGCCCAAAAGTATAACATGCGTGGCGTGCAGAATTAAACCATTTTTTTAAGGAATGAGTTTGATAATGTCGAATAACAGATGTAAGATTATTTGCAGAGCATACATCTGCATCCAAATTTATAAATATTTTTTTATTTATAAATAGTTTTTTATCTGAGATTCATTGCTGATGCCCTACTGTATAAGCTTAAGTAACATCGTCTCATGCCCTAACGTTTGCCTACCGGATCTTTCAAGGATTTTGAGCTTTTTTGTTAGGGGTTTCTAGCGATGGTTTGATAAATACCAAGGTTTTTGTCACTACGAAGTGACATTAGTATGATCAGGCTAACATGCGAGTTACCATAATTTTATACAAGAATATATCATTTCAGATTTAGTCCTAGATATAATTGACGCATGCACTCCATGGGACAAATGGCGAAACCTTAATTCAAGCGTTCTCACAGCGACAAAGTTGCTGAGGATGCTTCGTTTCTTAAGACTTTGTAAATTGGCCAGGTACCAATTGGATAATTGAAATGGTTAATTAATAATTTATATAAATCCGGCCCTATAGACCAATATCTATTATGTTCCAGAGTATCTGTTCCTAAAGTGATGGCGTACATCGACAGGATGATCGACATACAATTAGCGTTTGGATATGACGTGGGAAAGGTAGGGCGCGAGGGTATTCAAATAATAAAAACAAAACTAACAATATCTGTTCATCATCATCATCATCATCAGCAGCCTAAATACAAAAAAGAGCTTAGTAGTAGTTCGTTGAATATAACAATAAGTTGACAATCTTAGCCGTTAATTAATTTTTCATCGTTAGATCGCCAATCTATTGCAGTCTACTGCTGGACATAGCTCTCCCCTGAGTGATTTTTGCCCACATTCCTTGGTATGGGATGTGAGGATCTGTCCATCAATTCACGTAAAACCTGGTAACTGATAGTGTCAAATTGCGGTATTTAAGTTAAATTCAGTTTAAGCCCTGATAGATGACGAAAGATAGCGTAAAGCTTCTTTTTGTACATCAACTTCGAATGTAGTTAATTAGAGATAAAAGATGCTGAAAGGTCGTGCCGGTTACAAGCTCAATTGTAAATCGAGAGGTCCTGACTTCAAATCTCGGGTCGGGCACAACTCTATTTTTCTGATACAGATAGATTTTCTAGTAGTAGCTCGGAGTCTGGATT
>DWTO01001406.1:0-16355 GCA_018244755.1 Jemadia pseudognetus
CAACTAAAAAAAAATCATCGAAATCGGTCCACCCAGTTCGGAAATTCGAAGTAACAAACATAAAAAATAAAAAAAAAAAAAATAAAAAAAAAAAAATACAGACGAATTGAATACCTCCTCCTTTTTTGAAGTCGGTTAAAAAATCATTTCAATTTATTGATTAAATTTTAATACATCGTAAGGGAAGTTCAAAACGTTTATATCGACGTCCATAAACTGTGATGGTTCTGTTGGTCAGAAGGCGACGTTTTAGGTTATTGCTAAAGCGGAAACTACTTTAGAGAAATTTATTCTTAGATCACTGGTAAGCCCTTTCAATGCATTTAAATGATTCCATCAAGAACATCGGAAGAAAAGCCAGAAAACAGTAACATGCTAATTCACAGTATTACCTAGAAAAGAATTCATTCGCAAATTCCCAATTCATTTGGTCACGTTTCACCTTTCTTCCAGAAATACCCCGATGTGACACGATCCGGATATGCTGACAATTATGTACCGCTAGCGGAAGTCATCAATTGGTCGGTTGGACAAGAGCACAGGATGGCGTATATTCACTCCTGTACATTAGCAAGGAATTCATTAATGTTTCGTGAATAACAGTAGTATTGAATAGAGTTGTATTAGAGTAGGTATCATTAAATAGAGGATTCTCAATAGTGTACAGTGAATAGTTTATACTTAATAATAATATCTTGGGACGTTCCCACACACAGCCATCTGACTCCAAAGATCGACAGAGTTTGTTTTATAATAACCAGAAGGCTGAAAAACTGCATACTTATAAATACTTATACTTAAGTACATATATAGAACTTTTTTACACGCATCACACAAATATTAATTCTGGGTGGGAATCGAACGCACAACCCCCGGCGCAGCAGTCCAATTCGCTAACCACGGCACCACCGGGCTGATCAAACAGTAACAATAAATGCAGTAGCAGACCTATGACCTTAACCCTTCTTATTCTTAGAAGAGACCCATGACGAACACCGAAACGAGAAAAAGAGCGGTAATAATGAAGATGGTGGATATTGACACGGATAACAATATTTGTTGCAACAGAAATTTGTGGCAACTGACACCCAATGTATTATCTAAGTAAATGATGTAATTGTGTTAATTTAATAACCATAGATACACAAACACACCAAGAAGATATTTTTGAGTATTTGTTTTACTCAGTTCTATTTACTCGTACTAACTACCTAACCCGCACTTGTAACTATTTGGAATATTATTTATGTACAGACTTATAAATTTGTGGCATTTTTGATAAAAGGCTCAGATCTGTCCCAATCCGGACGTGATGACAATTAAGCACTACGGACGGAAGGTATCAATCGGCCGGCCCGGAATCGCGCCCGGATAAAGATGACCGGATCACTACGAGGATGGAAAATTTATAGCTACATTGGTAGAGAAGTCGAATTGCTAATAAATTATAACGCAATGAATTATACAAACAAGTTGTAGTAAATAAATCTGAAAATAATCAAACAGAATGCTTCTTTTTGTTATGTAATCTTTTTCACTTCATTTAGCCCAGCGAAAACCTAGGATTTCGTACAGCGTTATTGCCGGAGACAAATACACAATCGAAACAGACGTAGACGCTACCTCAAGCCATTAGTTCCAATACAAATCCTTTAACAAATCTTACAGATATGTGACCGGATGCGAATTGAGCCCTGAATCGACCATAAAACTGTCCGGTATTGTACGTTGAGCTATTGTACTCAATTGATTATTTCTTTCATTTTTATTACCTAAGATTTTAGGATGCGTAATGTACCCAGTACCTACTCTATCTGCACATGCTTACTTCTAATAATAGAATGTAATAATGTAATTTGAATAAGTCTGATGTAGAAATTACACCAATGAAGTAAAAATTACACCAATATGTGCTCACACTAGTAGGTACCTACGTATACTTTGTGCTTCCCTGTGATTAATTTAAATCTATAATCCATATAGGTAGTATTATAACTTGTGAAATAATTTTCGTATGTTATTTCTTTTCGCATTTTTTTATTTGCATACCTGTTCATTCATGAGAATCATTTCGAAGAATTCACTGTGATCCGTGTATTAAATTATAAATTTAAATGCAGTGTGCAGTTTAATTAAATTGCTTTTATTGATATTAAAGTTCCGAGTAATTTCCTCTCCTTGCCAGTTATCACCATTTCCAACATGTAGTGTTCTCTACACCTAACAAGATTGTGACTTTCCGCGTTGCACTCATCCTTTTACCACGTTCGTTATTCTGTTCCCGAGTTCACAAACACGGAAACCCATATTAACTCTAAAGGAACTGTTCCATCAGTAACGACAAAACGAATAAGAGAAGCACGTTGATAAAATTAAAACTCATTTACCTATTAGATAAAATTACTTATGTCAATTAAAATGAATCTACGTCAATAAAAATTAGTTATAGATAGTAAAGTTGTTGCTAGTGTGAATAAAGATAAAAAAAACAACTTTATGGTAAACGTTTTTTCCCGCAAAAATCACTTACCTACATGTCAGTTTTATAACAACCAACGACCAGATAAGCTATTGTCGTCCAGTGTCATGAAATTGCCTGTTAAGTAAATTAGCTCGTGAATACCGAATAATCGAATACTAACCAAATGCCAAAAGTCGTAGTTCGACACACCAGTAATTGTAAGCCAACGCGATAACTGCTTATATTCAAGATAAAAAGCGGACATAAAGAAAAATACGAAAATCTTTACTAATCGTATCATAAGTAGGTAACCCTATCACATTCAGCGATCACAAATTGTAGGTATTTGTACGGAAGTGTACCAGGAAAACATTTACATAAAGGTTTCTGTATAAAAGATTCATCATTGCTAAATTCTGGGTGTGAGTAACCATCACCATGTTTAACTATCACACACCCTGTGATCCATTGCTGGACATAAGACTCTCCTAAGGGGTTCTGCCTATAATCTCGACGCTGGTTATGCGTGTCGAGGATCGCAGTGCCCTACTTCTCGCACCGCCTATGCTGCTACTCGTAAGTGGTCAGGTAATTTAAGGTATGAGATCACTTAAAATATGAGTCACAATCTATAGCACATTTCTACTCAACTGAGTAGGTACATAGCTCTCAGCTAGACAGAAAAAAAAGTCAAATTTGTCTTCGATTGGACTACATGCTATTGTTCCTTCTTGCTTATGTTTTCAAAAGACCAACCAGTTTTCAGCTTGCTCGTAAGGTGTACAACAAGTCAGCAAAGCAATATCGAGTGGGGTCTAATACAACTAGTTTACTTAACAACTTTCTGTTTCCGCTCCGTGACTGGAATGCTAACGAAGTATCGAAAATCTGTTCTCTGTATAACTCCCACCCAAATTAAAAGACCTTAACCCTATTCCTACAAGGTCCTTATTCAATTAAATCGAGAACTTAATTTTCGCGAATCGATTAAGTCTGTTTAATATTTGCGTCACATAAATAGGATTTCGAACCCTAGGTTTTTCGGCGAAGGTTCATTTTCGGACTGGATTTGTAAATTTAAGTGCTTTTGTGCACTCAGAAATTTAATCGAGTAAAGTTTTAATGAAACGATTGCTCTGGAATCATTTGGTGATGAAAACGACATGAAGTCGAAATATGTAATCTGGTTTGTTTCCATGGGTTCCATGCTTGCAGTGAACATTCAGCCCTGCCACAAAAGTTATGATATACATATTATTTGCATCGTTGGTCGATTTGTTGCAAAGACCACTTTTGATCAAGAGGTCCTGGGTTCAATTCCCGAGTCGGGTATACCTATAGTAATTGCAAACGAATCTTAAGTGCAATGATTTATAACATTTTATCATCGTTTTTCTACTTGTTTCTGTTTATTTCTATTGTATCGGTATACTTACATAAAATATGTCTTTCGGTACGTGGTGAACACTAGAAACACAGGAATTTTCCCTGGCTTTCCGTCCCTAGATTGATTTGTTCATACATTTTTTCCTTATTAAACAATAACAAAAGGAAAAATCTGTAGTAAAAGCAAATCAAAATTAAGACAAAAACATTTAATAAAATTTCGTAGTAGAAGTTAAGAGAACGTTTAGAAGAATGATGCATCTGCATCATGATCTAGTACCAAAAAGATGATTGCATGGATAACTCATTCAGTGTAAAAATACGAAACGGTGAAAACATACAAATTTCTTAAGTTGGCCAAAAGCTATTTCTGTAAAGAACTTAAAATATCAGTACAAATATAATTATATAATTGCAACCAAAATTTTACATAAATTAAACAGATTTCCGACAGTCCTGTGCTAAATGGTTGCTTGTCCTCTATTGCTTCAAACATAAATTAAATACTCCAATCGTGTTTACGCCTCATCATCATCATCTAGTACTCACTATTTTTAACACCCTGTTTAAAGGACTCGCCCTAAGACATATTTACCTGAATTTAGTATTACCTTATAACTTACCTTACCCTACCTTATTACTAGGATTGTAACTTACATGCAGGAATACACCGCAGGTGATAAAAGTTACGATTTTTATATGCGAGAGCTGAAACTCTTACAATGTAGGTACAAATATCTCATTCCTCATTTCTTCTAAAACGTGATCTCACTAAGTTTGAACTAGACGGTAACATAATACGGTGTCAGTTAAGCATCCAATTAAACAAAATACATTTGAAAAATACTCCTGTGCGTACTACAAAAATTTGATAATTTTACGGTTATAGAACGAAAATTCGTTTATTGTGTGCTCTATTCCAAGTGCTCGAAACCATTAGAATAATGAGTTAGCAACCCTTCAAGAGGACACTTTGTTTAACGCTTTCACCCTGATTGTGGTTTTTATTACTTTGAAATATGTTTCGCGGCGACTTAATGCGAATTGAAGATAAATGGAGAATGCTATAATGACAGTGGCGTGTAGTGGTTTGTGTATCCACTTCCGCTTTGTTAAGGGTTGGGTTAAATTCAGTCGGTTTAGCATGAATTCAGAATTCATGTTGTCATTCATTATTTGTCTTCTATGAGACAAAGCAACAGAACTTCATATAAGTAGGTATTACATAGTTTGATTTATTTAAATTTCAATATTGTGGACCCATTGTACCGTTTCAAATGAAGTTGTTTTTTTTAATAACAAAAATGAATTAAACCTACCTAAAAGCATGTGAATGGCATTGGACCATGTGTCCAAAAATCTATACCACACATCTATACAAAATACCAATGAAATACATACGTGTGTCAGTTTCGTTACCAGCTTTTTATTTTTTCCTATTAAAACTTGCCCTCGTTATATATAATATTACATCGGTTAATGAAAATCAACTAAATAAATCATAATATTTTATTACAATTTTGAAACGTTAATTACAGTGAAATAGAAGAGGCTCGAAAGTTTTCAAGTTGACCTATATCTATTCAATGTTATTGGAAAATCATGCGACTCTTCTAATTTAATTGCAATTACTTCTCAAATGTATCTACGGTACCAATTTTCATTCGTGGGTTTATCTATTTGTCAAAAATTTAATTTAGTCACGTATTTATTAAAAATATGTCTAATACGCAGGCATTAGATACATTAATTAGGGTAACCTAATAGGAACTCATTTCACAGCTTAGTTAAAGTGAAATTGTATCAGGAGCGCTAGTAAAGCTGAATGCAAGTAAAACTAAACGTAAACCACAAAGCAAGATAATTGATATGTTGTATACCTAATTGCTATCGTGTACATTTCACTGCTTCTAAGCGGTAACTAGTTTCTTACATAATACAAATGGACAAGGATTCAAAAATAAAACGCAAATCGTATAATATAAAACTCAATTTTATATTTTCTTATTACCATTAACATTTCTGAATAGAAAAATGTTTAAAAGTCTCAAGCTGAATAAACACAAAAACAAAATAGATACTCACCTAATACTACACGTTCCAATATCCGCTATTAATGTTCTTAAAGATAAGAACAAATTAATAGTAGTGAATATAAGTGAAACAATAAAAAAGTCAATGTTATATATTTAATAGTTTATTTCATTTTATCCTATGAAATTATACTTTGTACATTATTTACAAACAAGTCTTACGATTTTATTGAAAACGTCCATTATATATCACTTTAAATAGTAACTTTCAATTATCAACCATTTCTACAATTAATTATTTAAACATAATCTCTTACACAAAAATCTACTAAGACATATTTCTCATACAATAAGGATCTAATTTCGTTACTATCAAATTTCTTTATTTTTGCTAATGCTTGTCTAAGTTCTCCAGTCCAATGATAGTCTGGAACTACTGGTAACATTAAAAGAGCTAGGACGTGTGTCTCGATCATTTTGACGTCAGCCAAAGCCATAGCAGCGTCGTAAATAAAATTGTCATCGGCGTAACAGAAAAAATTACAAATAGTGCGTCCAGTATTATTTATAATATTTGCCACCGACTGATAATTACAATAGTTAAACTCTTCTTTATCGACTAGATCTATCACTATTTTACTAACTTTCTTTGCAAATAAACGAATGATTTCTGAAAACGACGGTCTTTTTCCACTTTTTCCACCGTGAATAATTTTTCTACATTGTATAGCTAGCTTCAATTCCCAAGCCATTAAATATATCTCTTCTTTTTTCAGTGTTTTTTGTAATATATCAAGTATACATTGGTAAACGGGAACCATGTATGCACATTCTTCTATGTTCATAGGATCTTTACTTTTAATAATATTAATAAAATCGTGAGTAAATTTTCGCGATGTATACTTAGAATAGACAACGTCAATGAGACCCCACATATCTAATAATTTAGTTAAAATGGCACTCAATAATTCTAGGCTGTCTTGTTGTTCTTCCTTGTTACGGAAACTTACTATATATTTTGCAATTAAATTCCATTTCGCCTCTACTATGTAAGCTACACCGCTCTCCGAATAATGTAATTTAATATTTTTCATATCTAACATGTCATGTATGTGGTCGTCTATTATTTGAACACGAATGAACTGTCTTTGAACCAAATGTATACATTTCTCCATATGATTTATCACACTAGTTTTACGATTCATATCAATGCTCTTTTCTGATAATTTACTGACAGATACCCAAGCAGTCTCTATAAAATCTCCTTTGAACAGATCTGGCAAGTCTTCAGACACTAAAAGCAAATAGACTTCGTCCTGATCATCATGATTAAGCTCTGATGTGTAGAGTTTTAATATTTCATACATTTCACGTTGAGCTTTCTCATTTTCTTTTAATATTCTATAGAATAATGTTTCATATAAAAGTGTCCGTAGGGATACATTTTTTGTCTTTTTCCAGGCATCTATTATGAGCGGTTTTAACTCTTCTGTACTGTATGTTGCAAAAGCAAAACGTAACCCATGTTTACGAATTGACAGTGGAGCATTAAGTACTGATTCAATAAATTTCATAAGAGATGTTGAATTTGATAGGTAATTATAAAATACTGGCAGGCAATAATGTACATAGTCGCCTTTTACGTATTTAAGAAATGATGATAATGTAAGAGGAGGCCGCGAATGATATGCCAATCGACATATGGCCTTTTGAACTTGTAATAAACGATTATCTATGTACATATGATCTATTTTTGGATTCTCTGGGACGTATTTCTCGATAAAACAGTGTTTAAACTCTTCATCAGCTAAGCATAACACTGCGATTACAGCCATTTTAATATTTCTGTATTCACGCCTGCCCTTTGGGAGATCTGATAAATACTCCATAAAATATTTTAAGCATTCTTGTCCTACGTCATTTGGAAAGTACACTTTTAATTTTCTAAATAAACGACAGAGCCTAAAATTCCATCTATATGCATTGCACCTAATTTCAGAAATACCGTCAATGGCCAATTGTTTGTCTTGTTTTAACCAACGTGAAAAATCTCCTTCGGTTTTTTTTATAAATTTTGGTTTGAACGTTTCATGGAACTGATAATATTCAATATTTGACTGAATAAATTGTTGAATAATTTCAGGACATTCCTCATACACTCTTTTGAAAGTGTATATAACATTCCATACCTTATCAACTACGGCCAATATTTTATTTTTATTTGCATTATCATCGTCCTCATCTGCCGTATCACATGTCTCGATTAACATTTGAACATTATTTTCGCCATCACATGGTGTCTCCATCAACGATTTGATTTTTTCTGCATAATAATTTAATAAATACATTGCAATAATAGCATTTCTTTCCTTAGAAAGTTGATCAATTATTGAAGTTATATCATAATAATGTCCGTAGTCCATGTATTCTATCAGAATATCTGGTATTTTTTTATTGTGAAGAATATGATAAAACAATGATCTTGCTTTATAGTTTACCTTAACATAAAAAGCTGTGGTATATACTTCTAAACGATGAAACAGTCTGTCTAGTGAAGTCCAACATTCATCATCAAATGCATAGATATCATGATGCTCAATCACTTTATTAACGAAACTCTCATTGTGATCTTCACTTTCATTAACATGCCTTTCATAGTAGTAGCTTAGTATTTTTGTTATGTCATCTTGATTTCGAGCTGTTTCTGGAAGAATTTTTACGATCCTCGAGCGTTTATACTTATCAGGTGTTAGAAAAATATAGCGTTTAATCCCTGAAAATGCATTTTCAAAACAAACGAACTTATACCACATATAATTTTCGATTCCTGGCAGCTCCTCGTCGCGTTCTATATGGAGCAACGCCCAAGCTTCCCGTTCTTCAATTGTAAGCAACTCATAATACTTTAAATTATAAAACTTAATATTCATTTCAAACAATTCACCATCATATTTCGATGTGAATATTGTTTTCAAGTATAGAAACCGTTCGTTTGTAGGAATCTTCATGAGAATATATTTGTAAGTGTTATAGAAATCTATTGACCAGAAGTTATCAGGAGAATCTGGTAACAACTCGGTTGCTAGTGTCTTAACATCTTCCATTGTCAGATATCTTATCAACATGTCTTTATTCAGCTTATTAATGTACAGAATCGGATACCGCAGTACTAGGGATCTATGTTTATTTAAAATATGTTTGGAAATGCGTCTTCCGAATCGTGGCAAGCAACCGGGATATGTTTTATCAATATAAGAAAATCTTTGTAGTAAATCCAAATACTCCACATTAGACACAGAGTATAAAAATTGCAGTTGGTGTACTACAGAATTGCTACTAGATTGATGAGCGATATAAACTTGAGCGAGCGCAAATGATCTGCCGATGAACTGTTTAAGAAATTTAGAATCTCTAAAATAATTCAAATTTATTTCATTTTTCTCAATTGTAACGGATTTAAAAGTATCTGGTGTCAATACGAGGAACTTGTAAGCATAATGTAAATCATTAGCATCTTTACAGTATGTATAAAAATCTATAGCCCTTTCGCCATTTCTTAGGTACATGGATATACATGTTAGCGTTTTTCTTCTCATTTTCGTCGACATGCACGGAAATATGTTTTCTGTGAGGTACTTCGTGTTAATATAATCAGAGTATTCATTGTCATACAGCCAACAGCAATTAAGGGCGCGTGTAATGTAAAACGTATCGCCACATTTTAACACATCTATTATATAATCTATATTCTTGTACCTTGACGCGAGGTCGATTTTAAATAATTTGTCGACGTCACACTTCTCCTCTTGAGATACTACTTTTTCAAAACTCGTGCCAATGGCAGCTGCTTCGATCACTTTTGAATTTAGTTCCCGATGCCTCTCACCGAGGTTATTTCCAGTGAGAATCAGCATTTTAGTTTATTTCTATCTGTAAATTAAAAAATATATTATACTACATATTACAAAGCAGGTTAAACAATCATTATTTATATTCAGGAGACTAGTAACAAATATAGCAAATAGAAGTTTAGTTAATAAGAGGCAATCTGAAGTACGCACCACACTAATTATTTTCACATACCAAATGTACTTAATGAATGGGCTCAAAAAATTTTATATCAAATTTGAAACACATAATTTCAAAATATCACCCAATGTTTGCAATTGAAATTATAGTTATTAATATTATTTCACAGCAGGTATTGTATAATCAGTAACAAAATTACAATATTAACCTGCATAAATTTCCTTACATTCAGTGAATACTCGGAATATTATATGTACCTAAATAAGAACTCTTCAATATGACAAAAAAATAAAGTTTGACAATATTATAATATTGACGTTTAATAAATCTACATACATTTTAGATAGTACATATAATAAAAAACAGTATTATCAATATAAACACATTATCTACATTACATTTTGCATATATCTTAATTGAAATACAATATGCAACACCAACAATTCACACTTAAAATATGCTATAGAACATAGAACTATATTCTACATATTTGCATTGCATAATCATGTTTGTTTTGTTTAAAAATATTCATTAAATATTCATGAAAACAATATCAACTTAACACTTTCTGGTGCTAATAGAAAAAAAACTCACTTTTATTATCTGGAGCAAAGTCTATACAACAAATATAATTAAATGATGTGAATAGTCATGAATATGAAAAACAACTGGACAATAAATAACCATAATTCTAACCTACGCCTAGTGGGCGGACGACGGAGACTGAGAATGTAGGTGATAAGAAAAATGGGAAGGATATAACCAAAGCAACAAGTTCAAAACATTGCGAAATTCCCAATGACATCATCATTTAAAAATACTTATATTGCACAACTAGTACACAATAAGTACTGAGAATTTCCAACACTTGGAAATTTGTAGAGGTGCAAGCTTATCTGATCCCCTAGTGGCAGTTTAAGTCTCCGTGCTGCTGAATATGTAGTGCTGTATAAGAAAATCAACTAACATGTAGTTTAATGTAAAAAGTAAATGCCCCCCAGAATTTAACAGCATCGGTGAACTAAGAATAGATTAACATCGAACATGAATATATATGAGTAAGCACAGTAAAATACCAAGAAACTATTACATAGTAACAGGATAATATTAAAAATAATAGTAATTGTTATTTTCATAGTATAATATATTTCATAATATTTACAGTACTGCAATTTTTATTATTATTTAGCAATAGGCTTATGTTTGATTGAAAAATGTTATGTTCAATTATATCTATCAGGCATACAAAGGCTTTGTAAGTTGAAACTGGTGAAATGTGGGGTATACCACACTACCTAACTCGTCTGGGACTACATATGACTTTATGTTACATAATACTTGTTTATGAAGATGTTTGATACTTTTCTATACTGTGTGACATTTAACTATAAGATTACTATATGAATTATGTGTCACATTCTGAAATAATATAAAGATGCAGATATAATTGTTTGAAATTCATTCCTTTAAATTTAAATAATAAATTTAAGTAATAAAACTTAAATATTTAGTATATTATGATATTTAACTGCCTCATTGGTTATGTTGGTTGCAAGTGTGACTGCCGATCCGGAGGTCCTGGGTTCCATTCCCGGGTTGGGCACTATAGAATTTTTCTAATTTAGATTTTCTGGTAGTGGGTGGGAGTCCAGATTTGTGCCCGGTGCATCGCAATAGGCTCACCACCTATTCCATAGTAGGACATAAAACGTAACTGGTGAAACCTGGGAGTGTACTACACTCTGCCTTTAGTTATGTTTACGTCCCACTATGGAATAGGTGCTGAGTGCTGACCCTATTGCCATACACCGGACACATATCCAGACTCCAAGCCACCACTAGAAAATTTAAATTAGAATTTTTTGTAGTTCCTGACCCGGGAATTAAACCCAGGACCTCCAGATCAGCAGTCGCACTTGCAACCAACACCACCAACAGGCAGTTATAAAATATATAATAGAAAATAGATAAATACGCAAAATCTACGCCGGTTCCAGGGAAGAACCAACTTAATTCATATACCTACCACTCAATAAACTTTCAACTGACAGGTTTTGTTTACTCATTGCATAATTTTTAACAAAACTTAATCAGCTTATGCTTAATCTAATTGGATAATATACTTTGGGCTTCAAAACCTAGTGTTTTCGATCAACATTTGCATGTAAGCCATACTAAGCCAATATTAAATACTTATGAATAGTGAACAAAAAGCATAAGTGTAATAATTACGTACAGTATAATCTCATTCCTCATATTTTCATAATATTACATTTATTACTTGTTGTACCTTTATTTTCCGTGTTGCTAGTGTTCTGGTTTATGATTACATTTGTTTATTTACTCACTGTCATCATAGCCGTTACTACTTGCTTAAATGACATTTATTACGATTATTACGAATAATAATAAATTATGACATAACGCAATAAAACCGTTCGGATATTCCATACAAATTTTATTATGCTCCAAATTATATCATATTACTTTATTAACATTTCTACAGCTAATAATTTGGTTTTATGGTAAACTTTTAATTTAAGGTAACTTTTGATAAGCATCGAGGCTATCCGTATCGGGGCGGAGTGCCAATGAATACATTCCCCGATCTCGTGATTTTTGTAAGAGGCGACTACACCAGGCGCTGGCAGATCGCGGTATGGCGCGCTCTTCTGGACAATCGTAACTAAAGGGGGCTTAGTTAAAATAGAAAGTGGGTAAGACCATAGATATAGTATCCTATATCTATGGGTAAGACATACAAAATTGGCATTTAACATTTGCAAAGTCAATCAAAGACGACCATACTAATCATAGTTCACGTATTAACATGACTCGTATCGGTAAACATCGTTTAGGACACCGTCTTACAGTGCTCCATTGAAAATCGATTACCACCCACAAAATATTCGACATTACGATATTTCACGTTAAAATAATAAAAACATTCGCTCCACTCGTTTCAATTACCTGAACGGTTCAAACGTTGAAGTATTGTATTTTCAGTCAAAGAGATGGTGATACAGCGGAATTTCGTTGAACGATTCGAGATATTGCAGGAGTACTATTGAAAATTCCCGGTTCAGAAATACAGAATCGTAATTTTTTAAATTGCTGTTACAATAATATAAAGCTAGAAACTCAAATTGTCAAAGAAAATCTAAGATCGATTAATAACAGTATGAAGATTTAATAGTTTCTTGCTAGTGATATAAAGAGGTGCTGGCACGATAACAGTGAGGGAATGAATAGTTTTTAGCTAGTACCTACTATAAAAATGACTGCATCGTTGGTTGTGTCGGTTCATGTCCCGGGTCGGGCACTATTGAAATCTTTCTAAACTTATGTTAGATTTTTTAGGCTCACCTATCACATATTGGGATATAACTATAACTGGTGAAACGTGAAATTTTATTATATTCCTCTGCCTACTTGTTCAGTGATTACAAACGTGATATTACGAACAGGTACTATTAAATTGATATTAATTCTTATGGAAACCTAATTTGACAAAAAAATAATTTAAATTGATACTCTTCCTTGATACTCCACGACTCAATAAAGTGAAGAAGTGTTCAACCAAAATTTTAAAAAGTTTTGCAAAAGTGCTCTAAACAGATTCCAATGTTTTTCAAAAAAATAATACATATTAGTTCGAGTTCATACTTTTTACGGCACAACTCCGCACGACTGAAACACTAGGATAGAGTAAATTGGAAAAGTTTTTTTTTTTGTTTCGCGTCCCCTCTTTGATTCCGAGTCTCGAGTGGTCCACTGTTTTTTCCAATGTGCTTATTCCTTGCATTTAATGTTTATGGTTTTGAAATTATTCGTATAGTTACGAGTAACCTTCAACCTTAACCCTTCAAGAAAACTAAAGCTCTCTTTAAGAGCACATTGATATAATATCTATTTAATCAGGTTTTGGTGAATAATCAGCAACTGGTGATTATTTTTTGGGCGTAGGCAATGACCAGTCAGTAGATATTTGATGTTAATAAAACAGAACAACACCTGCAACTGGAACGCAGTAAAAAATTATATATGTTAATTTCATATATTATGTCTTTCAATGGCTTACACGTAGGTATATGAGATATATTGTAACTGACGTTTGTTACATACGGACAAACTCGCATAAAACTTATAGGTATCTACATAAAAAAAATTCCGACTTTAGTAGGATTGCGGGAATAGATATACCTACCACGCACCGCTCGTACATTCTGCATGATGCGTTCTCGGTAGTAACGTCGTCTCACCACCGACTCACCACCTATTCCGTTGTGACATGTAAATGTAATTGGTGAAACGTGGAATTGTATTTTACTCCTCTGCCTACCTCTACGGGGATTACAGGCGTGAAGTTACTTTTTTCCTTCGAGCAGACTACATATTAGCTAAATCAGTCAAGTGCCTTACAATGACTAAAATATAGGTAGGTACACTGTTTATTAAATATCATTGAAATGTCAACTTCTACTTATTAATTAGTTAATGCAATTAACAAGGACGTATAGTGAAGTTTTCAACTAGACATATCTTAATAAACTGTGAAAGTAAAAAACATTGAAGGTTTTATTTGAATTAAAAAAGCCTTAAAAATATCAGTATTGGAACCATCATCAGATTATGAACGTATTTGAGTGGCTTGTATATAGGTACGAGTATTACCTACGTAAGATTTTACTTAAACAATGACTCTAAGTCTCTTGTTATGACACTAGTCCAGTATTTAATATAAGCTTCCTTGGATAATACCTACCTATATGATAATCTTTATATCCCTTTAAAATGTTTACTCAAACTTTATCTCTTTTAACGTTAAGTGACTGCAATATTTTAGTGTGCCGTTGTGAAAATCGGAGTATCTTAATAAAATATCTTTAACAAAGGCAGTAAAATTTTATTTACTGGTACCAAAAGTGCGAGCCATCAATGTAAAAAGATCTCGTAAAGACCCATACAAAAGATAATGAAGAGGTTTCGGCTCGACGAACGCTCTGAATTCTGCGTAATCTCAGCACAATCAACGCTACAACTGAGTGTAAATGTGGCTAATATAAACTTGAAATACTGCAATGAATTTATACATTTTAAACCGTTCGTTAACATTTTTCCCTTTGTATTTTTGAATGTGCTGCGTTTGTTTACAGACAGGATGTATGCGTTGCTGTGTATCTTTTTATGGTGTAGACTGTACAGTGACAAAGAGCCAGATATATCTGATGTTCCGATTGATGTTGGCGTGTATTATGAATGGGCCGAGGGTCTAACTACACTGAAACTACTAGTTTAGCGAACACTATTAGTGGTTGTACCTCGGTATATACAGAACAACTGACTATTATTTGCGTGAATTTCATTTAATATATTGAGCAGCCAGCAAAACGGTAAATGGTCATCGGGTAAGGGCATTTACAGCACTGGCAATAGTAAGCATTGATTACAAATCGCGCTTCTTTGCTTAGAGTCCAAGAGGGCTTAATTAGTATTTCAAAGTATCAAATGACAGCTGTGGACAGTGGTTCATAAGGACCTTGATTTATACTTTATAAGCCAAAAGCAATTGCTCAATGTAAATTGCCACTTAATCTTATTGAGTACGTACATAAATATATGTTGATGCCAGCCTACCTTTGTACTCTAAATGTTCCCGAAAATCCATTTCCTAGAAACATCAACACCCAGAGTACAACGAAAGTGTTTCTTTGTGGCAAACGCCGATTTTGATGTTTTTAATGAAATAGACTGAGCTAGTTTTTGTCGATCCCGATTCCAGAACCTATTTACATAATTATAAGGAAAGTAAAGAATAGATAAGGAATGATTTTACAGGTCTGTAAAGATATTTGGCACTCGGTGCTCTCTGACGACCCCTGAGGCACCCACCTGGCGTAATTATTATGTATATAAAACTAGAGAATCTCCAAAATTAAAAAAGTTTTAAATTTAATTCCAATTTACTGTTCAATAATCTGTACCCACCACAAAATTGAAGTTTTAATAAACATTTATCGAGAGTCTTCTATTGCTTATAAATAAATGAAAATACATAATAAATGTGTTTTTTCCTCGATTAGCTTCCATGCCTACATCCTGCTAACGAAAATTGTAATTTCTGCTTGTAATAACACAGCTAACATTGTTCTTTCATACTTATATAGGTAGCATTTCCGCATCTTTTTCTACGAAACTAATATCGAATTCAATATGGCAAAGTATACAAGCACATACGACGTAACTCATCACTAAACATATAACAATATTGAACTCACATATTGTTATAGTTGAGAATAGTTTGTTATTGACTCGGACGATCAGATGTCACGTGTTTGTTCATCTTCGGTTCGTAGTCGCATTACTATGGAATTACGTAACATCACGCCTGTTATCCCCGAAGAGGTAGGCAGAGGAGTGTAGAACACTCCCACAATTCACCAGTT